>JALRMF010000203.1:0-88689 GCA_026120015.1 Dendrostoma leiphaemia
ATCGTTTTTTCCTTTGCATTTAAGATGGCCAGCCCAGCGTATTCAAAACAGCGTTAAGATTAGGTCTAACAATTGAATCCTAAGCAACCCGATATTTTATGTTCTGGCTTCTCGCCAGGTCGTATACACGCAAATTTCCCGGTCTCTGACCGTTCATTGTGATGACTGCTATGTGACGGCGCCGAAGTCTTACTCCGTGACACTGTGTCAGGGGCGAGAGGGACAAATTACTTGGTCTACCAAGGGTAGGTAGGTATACTCAACTTGGGCAGCGCCGCAGGTGAGAATGTGCGCATCGCTCCCCTTTGATAATCAAAGCAGTTCAAAGCCATGGGTGGTGTAAACGACGCCAAACAATTGGACCTAAAGTATGGACCCGGACCAAATCAGACCCGCACTCCAGATGGACACTGCAGGATGACCAGATTAGACACGCTGTAAGTACGGCGATATCGTCGTCCACTACGCGCAAGACCCTCCTACATCAGCACCAGATTATGGGACCAAGGCTTAGTCTCACGCAGAACAGATCGAACGGGATCATGGCTATGATCGAAACCTTGGAATATTGGAAGGGTCATGGGATGATTCAGATGATCCTCGGCTGGAGCCCCAGACATACCAGGGCTTACTCTCTACCATCAGGATTAATTCGGTGGATAGCTCCTCAGTCCTTCGATCTAAGCATTTGTCTGGCTACCGCCTCTGAGTAGATTCACAGCTAGTGGTCATTCGCCGACTATGCATAACACTAGTCTTTTCATACAAGACCTCAGGAAGCAGCAGTGACCAGTACAGGAATAGGAAATTCCACTTGAAAAACCCTCAGACATATGGACAATAACAAATCTGGAAGATTATATGGGATAGCACATATATTGACATTCAACTTAAGGGTCGACTTGAGGAAGGACGTAGTCTACCCAGGTAATTATTAACTTGAAAGAAATTGATGCCTGAGGCTATCCAAAAGCCCAGGCAAGGATCTAGTTTAGCTATTAGAAAATAAAGCTAGCTCCTTCTCCTGAACACCTAATCAGGAACGGACAAGCAATCCTAGGGTAACAAGACAGATCAGGTGAGGTCAATAATGCACCCAGGCTGATTTCATGTCCGGGCCGCCCAGGTGGATCATGAACTGCTGGCCCTGGAGCAGTCCGTCGTAGTACTGGAGCACCTGGAGGTTCTCACCGGTAGCATTGGTAGGAGCCAGCAGCGACAAGACACCCTCGGCCTTCTTCTCGGCGTACCACTGGGCCTGCGCTTCCTGCGCCTCCGTCAGGTCATTCGGTATGAACGCGGACATGTTGCCGTAGGGGCCGTAGGGGAAGACGATGCCCGAGATCACGGCGCCGGTCACGGCGATGCCAAGGTCCTCGTCGATGACCAGGTCGAGTCGTGCCCTCAAGTCGACGGGACGATTATCGGGAAAGCTGCACCCGAGCGGGTCGGTCGAGCCGTTCCCGTCCGTCCCGGGGTCGATGACGATCCAGCCCTCCTCGGTGAACTGGCAGTCGTCGGCGATGCCGACCGAGGAGTTGCTGCTCGTCTTGAAGGTCGCCCCGCTCAGGCCCTCCAGCTGCGCCCGGGTCGCCCTCTGGCGGCCGGCCGGCGGCGACATCCACGGCTCGTAGTTCTCGGGCAGCTCCTCGGCGGAGAAGGAGAAGCCGTGGTCGCCGCGGGAGCGGTTGACGTACAGCTCCAGCTCGGTGATCTGCCGGTCGACCACCTTGACCCGGGCCCAGAGGACCGACTGCCTCTCGTCGTCGCCCTCGCTGATGTCCAGGGCAAAGTACGCCGAGCCGGTCGTGGTGTCGATCGCCAGCAGGCTGGGCGGGCCCGCCTTGGTGACGGTCCGCCACAGCGTCATGAACCCGAGCGCCGCCGCGTGCGAGTTCTCGGTTGCCTGATAGACCGTTGCCAGCGGCAGCGTGTTCGGGTTATGCGCCACCATGGAGTTCAGGATCTCGCTGACGATAGTTGTCATGCACTCCCGGGAGCAGTCAGACTGAGATGTGTTCCCATGGTTTGTGCTCGACACGCCCCTGCCGACCAAAGCGGCCGCAGGCATCGCGGACGCCGCCATGGCGAGCATCAGCGCTGCGGCTGCGGCCACAAAGAATTGCCTCATGGTTGCTGCGAATGATCCCGGGATTCTCGTCTCTCAAAGCAGCTGAAGCCCGAGAACTTCTCGGCGGAGAACTTCAAGAGAACGAACTGGAACACGGACAGAAGTTGGAAAGAAGAGCATTGAAAAAAAGCTTGAGATTCCAGACCCCTTCTGCTCAGCAACACAGGATATATAAATTAATCACAAGAACCATTGCGTAAGCTACACTTTCGTGGAGCTCCCCTGTGCCCTCCCGTTCACCAAAAAGCTTCCAGACTCCTCCTGTTGTTCTCTAGCTTCCCCGCAACCGGCCGTGTCCAGACGCGCAACACCTCGTGGCACTATACGCCAACCAGCAGCGCACGACTGCCTCGCTGCGTCTGTATAGATGCCGTCCAAAGAAGCCGACATCATCAAGGTACGTGTACCTGCAAGTATGCAGTCTGATACCCCTCTCTATCTTACCCTGCAGCCTCGTTACCACCTGCATGAATAAAGCATGTAGCACCGGATTGTGGGGGCAAACTAAGATCTACGTTGAAAGACGGGGAGTTTGCTGTTATTCCGGAGCAGAAAATCTTGCTTTCCAAAGATGCGTGAATACTGGGAAGAGTCTGTAGAGTTGTCAGCTGTTTTTCAATACAAATTATCTGTATTTGTGACAGGCAGCAGGCTACTTACTGTGCTCAATTGAGAACCTTGGAAGTATCTTCATCAATGTTGGTGTACGACTGGCCAGATAACTTTCTTTCTTTAGGAAGAGTTGGTCCGAGTCCATATACTTACCATGACCATATAATCGTTGTTCTTCTCCACAAGCATGTTGAAAACCAGTAGATTTTGTAGAAAAGTTTGCATAAAGTATATTTACCTTGAAGTATAATGAAATATTTTAGCATGTATACACCTGCTTATGATTAAGCTGAAATTGATTTTGGGAACAATTACAATATACAGTCCAGCTGTATAATGTTAGAAGTGCAGTGTTAATGATGTAAAAGAATCCGTTCTAGCTAACGGATGAAGCTGAGCAAAACTCCGAGTCTGCTTCTGGGACAGTCAGCTTACTTAAGGCTTTCAGTGTCTCTGGCGATGGGGGGACCCCTGCTAAGTGCTTGCTTTGTACACAGTACGTATTCCATCGCCCTTGGTCAGCTGGGGCTGAGCTGCATGGCGATGGGGCCGGAATTCTGTCCAGTGGCAGTAACCGCTATCGCGTCCTCCTCCCGCGTCTAAGATTTTGACGTGCTGACCGGGGCCCTGAGGGCATCACTTCATGACCCAATCTTGGTGACGCTGCTGTCTGCCATCCTGTCGAGTGTCTGTACAGGTTCTAGAGACGGTGGAGCCGGCGCAATACTGCCATCAGCAATGACGGACGCTCCAGATCGCGTACCCGAGACGTCAGCAGCAGCAGCAGCAGCAGCAGCAGCGGCAGCAGCGTCAGCTCCGCACCTACGGAGCTGCACCGCATGCCGTCAAAGGAAAATAAAGTGCGACAGACAGCAGCCCTGCTCCAGCTGCATTCGATCCGGGTGTGACTGCGTGTACCCGTCGGGCCGAGGCAGGGCACCCAAGAGGCCCAGGCATGCGACCACGGATGCCCAGCTGGTCGACAAGCTCGGCCGATTGGAGACCATCGTCCAACGCCTGGCATCCGAGAACGCGTGGCAAGCACACGCCTTGTCCGCACAACAGGGCGATGCACCAGCTGCAGACCCATCTCACCCGCCTGTCGATCTCGGCAGCAGCACCGAAGGAACGGACCAGCGTGATGGGAAGGACCCCACGCTTATGAGGGCCGATGGGGGCCCTCGCTCGCGCGCCTCCTCCGCCGAGGGGCAGCTCAGCCATCTGATGATTGGCGACAAGAAGAGCTACTACGTCAGCAATCCGCTGTGGGCCAGCCTCGCCGACGAGATCGATGAGCTGCGTGAGATCATCGTCCGGCCGGAGGACGAGGAGGACGGCACGCCCTCCTCATGGCCAGACACGGCCAAGAGTCCCCCCAGCAGCTCCGGCATCAACGCCGCCCTCTTTGGCTACCGCGCCATCGCCCACTCCCTGCAGCCATACCATCCGCCGCTGCCACAGGCACTGGACATCTTCTCAGCATTCACCGAGAACGTGGCACCGCTTCTCCCCATCTTCCACATGCCCTCTCTGTCCGCCCTGTACAGGGACGCGATCGCCTCGCCCGACTCTCTGGACAAGAACGTCGAGGCCGTCATCTTCGCCATCTACTACTCGGCCGTCTTGAGCCTGCCGCAGGACCAGTGCATGGGCATCCTCGGCCTCGGCCGCGACGCCGCCGTCGAGCGCTACCGCTTCGCCGTCGAGCAGGCCATCGCCCGCGCCGACCTGCTCAACACGCAGAGCATGGTCCTCCTCCAGGCCGTCGTGCTCTTCCTCGCCGTCCTGCGCACCCACGACGACAGCCGCGCGTCGTGGTCCCTGATGACGCTCGTCTTCCACCTGGCGCAGACCATGGGCCTGCACCGCGACGGCACGGTCTTTGGGCTCAGGCCCTTCGAGACGGAGATCCGGCGGCGCCTGTGGTGGCACATCTGCATCCTGGACAGTCGGTCGTCGGACCATCACGGGTTCGGCCCCATCATGTACCAGTCGCCGTTTGACACGCGGATCCCCCTCAACGTCAACGATGCCGACCTGTGGCCCGACATGACCGAGCCGCCGGAGGAGCGAGAGGAGGGGGCGGAGATGACATTCTGCGTGCTCCGCTGTGAGTGTATCGATGCGGCGGTCAAGGCGAGACTACTGTCACCAGACGCGCCGAAGCAAACAGGTGGTCAGACGCTCGGACTCCCCGAGGTGTCCACGGGCAAGCGGATCGAGACCACGAGGAGGCTGGAGGAGAGATTCAAGCAGCGGTATATCCCGCACGGCAACTCGTCCTCGCCCACACTCTTGCTGACGTCGCTGCTCGCGAGGCTTGTCATTGCCCATTTCCGTCTGATCGTCCACCTCCCCATGAGACTGAGGCGCTCAAGCGATGCCAACAAAGGCGGTGCTGCCAGCATGGCGTCGACGCCATCGAGGACCTCAACACCGGGGAATTCGAAATCCAGCCCTCGGAGGTCAGGCCTTGACCCTGATACCCCCTCAGGGGCTCAAATTCCGCCGGTCACCATGACCCGCGATCAACTCTTCCAGCAGGCGATCGAGATTCTCGAGATCTCCGCCTACACCCTCAGCACCCCCTTGATCGCAAAGTTCGTCTGGTATTCGAAGAGCCACGTCCAGTGGCACGTGGTCACGTTCGTGCTATCCGAGATCTGCCGGCGGCCCCCCTCGCCGGACTGCGACCGCGCCTGGGCCGCGGTGACGAACATGTACGGCGCGTGGAACATGCACGCCACGACGACGCAGGGCCTGATGTGGAAGTCTGTGCAGAGGCTCATGGCCAAGGCCAAGTACGTGCGGGAGGTGCAGGCGTCGGGCAAGGACGGCGGAGGTGGCAGACCGACCGGTTCTCCTCCCGCTGTCGGTGCACCGCCGGCGCCGGATGAGCTCTCGCGCTCGGGCGGATACGCCCCTGCGGCTGCTACGAACCTGTCTGCGGCGGCGTGGAGCACGCCGGGCGCTGATGGCTCCATGCTGGGCGCGGACCTCACCGCCGACCTGGCGTTTCAACAGGGTTTCTTCGGGGTCGACTCTGGCGATCCGTACATGGAAATGTTCAGTACGTCTGCGGACATACCGATGGATGATGTCTTTGGCGCGCTGTATCCTGGTCAGGACGATTTTTCGGGCGGTGTTCCTGCTGGCCAGCCCTTCCCGAATACCGGTAACGCGAACTGGACGTCGTGGGGATAGCTGGAACATAATCTATTAATTTTGATTACCTTTTAACCATACGCGACCTGTTACATTTTCGAACCACAGCTAACGCGGGTCCGATGTTTCGAGGCTGTCTGCTGGCTTCGAGACCCGTAATTCACTCAAAGAGCTTCTCCCCCTAAGTGGCCGGCCAGGGCGGTCCCCAATGAGCCGGGACGCATCCACTCGCCAGATTTCCTTCCTCTGCGCTCTTTCTCCCAGGACCTGCGATAGGCCGTTGGTTGTGAAGAGAGCCTTGACGGTAGTTGTCTGGCCCTGCGTGTGGATGATGTCCATGAGCTGCCGCAAAACAGGCCGGGTCTCTCTGTTCTCGATGGCTTCCAGGCCATGCATGACGAAGACGAGGCTGCGGGGCGCATATACAATAAGCATCCGGGTGACATCCAGGGCAAATGCGGTACTGCTCCAGGACCCATCCAGCTTGGCGAAACAGGCTTCGTCCAGGGGCTGCTTCGCCTCGACAACGGAGGGCAGCTGGTTGACGAGCTGGTGGATGAGCGTGTACAGAAGACAGACGACGCCTGCTTCTTTGATGTGAAGCTGTTTCCCAGGGTTATGGTACGACTGCCGGTCGAAAAATCCAACGGAAGGGATGCGTGCGTCGGCTAGGGCGGCCCAGACTCGAAGCGCGGTCCGTGAGAGGTCCGAAGGGAATACAGGCCCTTCTACCCACAGGGCCGAGGACGAGTTGTCCTGTAACCACCGCTGGATGTCAGTGAGGACCTCGGTGGGGAGTGCATGCTCGGAATGTTGCTGCATGGCTCCCTCGGCCTCTCCGCCGTTGGCATACGGCTTCAATGCTTGGATGGACAGCTTGATCTCTTCACGCGGGTAGTGGTAGACAACCGGGTCTGGAGCTTGTTAATCTGACGGAGCTTGCCACTTTGGAGATGGCGCTTGTAAGCTCTTGGGCTTGTGCGTGCTCACCTGACGCTGCGTCGCTTTCCGCCCCGCCGTCCTCGATGCTCTCATCAACCTCTTCTTTTCCTTGTGGCAAGAGCAAAGTCTCAGATGTTCTTTCATCTGACATCCCGGGCGACTCTCGTGGCACGCTAGCAGATTGGCCTCTGCGGACAATCACCCCTAGGATATCTATGACATATCGAAATAAGTTTTTAGAGCTCAACGACTTCCGATTCGATGGTACTGACCATAGTCATGATGTTCCTTCACTGCGTCGAGACAATCTACCATATCAGATCCCAATTGCAAAAAGCACTTGGATGCCTCCTCGAAGCTGATATTGGCCTCCGCAACCTCTCGTCTGCGGAACCGGTCCGCCGTGCTCTTTTGCCGTTCTGATGAGCCCAGTGCAGCTCCTATCTCGCAGAGGTCGGTGACGCCCCTGTGGGTTTGTGAACTGATCTCTCGGTCCACCAAATTTGCCAGCCTCTCGATTTCGTCGATATAGGACTTGATATGCTCATCGTAGAAAGAGTTCTGCAGAGCCGAACTCACTCGCTTCCTCCAACTCGCCTGCCAGTTCAGCGAGTAGCAGAGGAATTTGAACACTTCAACGTAGGCAGCGGCAACAGCTTTCCGGACCTGGGGCGCGTTGAGGATATCTTTGCTGCGGGACAGGTATGCCAGGTTGTCTCCTATGTGCTTGAACCCTCTGGAGAAGCCTTCGGCGACTCTCCTGTGGTTAACGCAAGCCTAAGATTTGAATCAGTCTCGAATACTCCCAGACTTTGCAAGATCAGTTAGGTATACCAGCATGATGGTGGATACCGCCCCACTGAGTACGCTCGTATATATAGTGTCGCCGGGAAATATGCTGAAGATCTCCTTGTGCCCGCTCATGGTGTTGGCGAAGGCTATCATGTTGGCTTTTGTTTTCCCCCAAAGGCTACCACCGTTGTCAGTTCTTGCCTTCTCGAGGCCACGGATAGCCTGGGCCAGTGTTGCGATTGTTGGCGGGTTGCCCTCGTCGACAAGTGGGATCTCGGATGCCTGGAAAGCTCGTTTGAATCTAGATGTCTTGCTGAATGCTTTCCACACATTTGTTACTTCTTGACATTGCCTGAGCAACTCGTCGTCCTCTGTTCTGTCGTGATGCAGACATTTGCTGTCAGCTTGAAGTGGTAATGCAATCAATTCTGTACCGGCAGCTGTTATGGTTTGAAACAGCGGCTTGAGAAGGTTGCTCACGTCTGGAGATGAAGAAGCTCAGACTGCTGCCACCATCGCCCCCATCGGTCTCTGTCCTCCCTGGACTTCCGCTCAGCGTCTGCCCCTGTTTTTACGTGAGCGACCAACGCTTTGGAGCAATCATTCTCGCAACCAATTTCTTCCACAACCATTGAAAAGTCTTGGACGTCTTGCGCGATGCTTTGCCTGCTTGGTGGTTGAACCATGGTGAATAATAATCTGTCAGCACAGCGCAAAATACCTTATCCGGATTTCCAAAGGCCGCGGGCGTCCTATTGTGAAAGGAAGATCGGATTAGCGCTTCGACTTGACAATGAGCAGGAGCATTGCTTGGTATGCCGGAGGATCGAGACGGATTGATTGCGACCACAAGGTTGACTGCTCTACCTGACAAGTAGCTCCTGACATGCAGACTGTGCCAGAGCTTGCCATGAAGTGGCACCTCCGCATAGAGATTTCCGGTCAAGGATCAGCAGCAGCCTGAATCGAAACTTAGCAAGTATTACGGTACCGCTCGTTGTTTCGAACTTGCTGGTGGGTTGGGGGCCAGAGGCAAGCTGAGCGTGGCTGTTTGCACAAAGCCTCCAGAAGAGTTTGTTGGCCACCAATCGGACGTGAACTTACGAGCCGAAATCTCGTGCTATCCATATAGCCCTTGTCTGCAAACTGCACACCATGCCGAACTGTGTATAACATTGGCTGGAGCAAGGCTTACGCTCAACAGAGCTTTGCCACACCTTTCCAAGGTGGGCAACTTGCTCAGCCGTGGCGGTACACCATGCAGAGTGGTGGTCAGCAAACGCGACGCTGAGATCCTGTGATAACTAGAGCAGTGTGTATTATCGAATGCACCATAGAGTCCAACACCCCCAGGGAGGACTCTGATATCAAAGTCTTCCATCAATCAATGGGCTGTTGTACATGGGCGGAAGGTCCTGCCGCTGACTGCACCAACCTGCGCTCATTTGGAACCCGTTAAAGCAAACATATGTGGTCAGACGTTTCATACTACCCAGGTGGGTAACACACGAGCGGGCAGCCTCGAAGACTTGACCAGGTGGAACCACCGGCAGAGCCTCCCATTGACGTCAGCGGTTTCCCTCGATAAATTCTTGCTATCAGGAATTCCCTAGGTCTCTCTCACTACAAGGCCTCTTCAGTATCTAGGGGCTACGGAGCGTTGCCATCAAATCAACGACCGCATTCATCTTATTGGAATCCTTTGACCACACCGCAATCATGGTCGACCACGCAGAGGAACCATCACCCTCTGACCAGGTGCGGCAAGATGAGGTTGTCCGTCCTGGAGTCTCTTTGTCTTCGCAAAAAGACGACAGCCATGATGAGGTCTCTACTACACCTGAGACGGCGAAGATCCAAGAGAGCGAGCAGCCGAAAGCTGATGAAAGTGACGTCAATAAGCCCCCTCCTCCGACCGGACAAGCTGAAGGACGGCAGTCCGAGAGAACCAAAGAAGATGAAGGGATGGAAAACATCGACGAGATGGATTTGGATATTCCAACCATATCCAAGACCTTGCACAGGTTATTGGGCGGGCACAATGTCCATGTCACAATCACGAATCGGCCTAAGCTTCTTAGAGCTTCCAGCGGTGAGGGTGACCCTCCCAGCGACGAAGCTGGCAATAAGGCCTCAGACAAAGAAGGCGACGCAGCTGAGAAAGGTGAGTAACCTAGCCCATAAGACATTTTGAAACGGCACTAGAACAAGGAAGTATTAGCAGGTTGCCAATGTGTTGCCTGCATCACTGAAAAGAAGAACCCCGCAAAGCAAGTCAACAATACTGTAGAATACGCCGACCACTTGGCGGAGTTTCTGGGCTCGGAAGACTGGCCAGGGCCTTTTCAATTGGATGCCGCCCGGAAGGAAGCCAAACTGAAAGGGGCCTCCAGCGTATTCACTGTCACAACAGTTCTGAAGACCAACATTCATCCAGATGCGAAACGCTATCCATGGCAGATGGAGAACTTGCTTCGGCGGGGAATCATGACGAATAAAGAGATCGCCGTAGACTTTCATACCGTCAAGCTGACCATTGCCTCGCCAGCTCTTGTACAGATGTTGAGAAGACTTGTGGGATACTATCCAGATCTGTGGCTCTGGAGCGAGAAGTTAACATTCTCTTCACCGTTCGATGCGCTTGCTCACCACATGGAGGCTTTAAAACAGCACCGAGACAGCCTGCTCCTGGAGAAGGACGACAAGATTGTGGAGAACAAAGCTTTCCCTACCGAACATCAAGGCCAGCCGGAAATTTGTAGCAAGAAGGCCGCTGAGCATATCACCATGCTCCTCGACTACCTCAAGGATGCGTATGGTGACAGAATCGAGTCAGAGACAGTTCGAAACGAGCGAGGGCTATGCACTTTCTCGTAGGTTATTCTCTTCCATGTTAGGGAAACCTACTCCAGTCCCTCGCTTTCATTCTTCTTCCCACACTCGCACCAGTCAGGCTCTAATAGGTATTCACGTTTTACTCAGTATGCTCTGGCGCCTTTTCAAGCCTGGCACCACTGTGTACGTCCGAGACAGCGAAGATACCTCCCTTTCAGCTATGGTTGTCATGTCCATAGAATCGGATCCTGCCATTTTGTTTCGCAATGACGAGGAACGATGCCCTTACAAGCTTGAACTTTGGTATCTCGACTTTGATGGCCGCCGAGTACGAAGGCGAAAGACCTCAATGGAGATCGACCAGTTCCCCGGAGAGCGTTCGATCACAGACCTTGATATCTTCCCTTGTGACTTCCTTGATAGAATCGACAATTCTCAGGCGAAAAAGAAGATGATCGAGCGTGGAAAGAGGTGGTTCGGACTTCTGAGAGGGAAGATGGTTTCTTACGACGGTCCGTTCATTGGAGACAAGATGGGCAAACGGGTAGGTACTGAGACATGGAAGCAGTGAAATAAGCGGAGAGAACTAATTCCGCAATACTTGCAGTTCACCGGTAAGGTATATGTAGACTGTACTTCCTACTGGGCCTTTAAACTCAAATCGGCTCCGAGGATGCACATTGGGATGCCGCCGCCGCTACCACCACCACCACCACCAGGTATAGCGCCCAGCCGCCGTGCGCCACCTCCGCGACCACCGCCGACGATACAACCTTTTTCAGGTGATTTGGACGACACGCAGACCCTGGGCGGGTGCGCCTGCTCTGTCTGCAACAGCATGAAATCGGAAGCTCAAAAGCTGAAGCTCCGATTGTGGAAGACATACGATGACATTGACCCATTCAAGACCAGTACGCTGGAACTCGATGACGAAGACATCGTTCCAGAGATGGGCATTGATAAGGACCACCGCTACCTGATCTGTACTCGCGTATTGGGGGCTCTTGTATTGAAGAGGCGAGCTTGGGGTAAGCAGCCAGAGGTCTCGGCGATCACCCAACACTTCTGCGGACCTCCGATCTTGACTATCTAGGTACTAACGTAAACACTTATGAGCAGAGACAGTCGATGCTGAGTTCTGCTCCGATGTACAAGTCAAGCTAGAAGCCATCGATAACCTGATCATGCGGAAACCCAGAAAGGACATGATCAAGGCACTCCTGGTATGTCTTACCAAAGCCCTCCATCCCTGCACCCTTCTGCTGAAGTCTTCTGGCATCAGTTGTGTATAATCAATCAAAGCGATAGTGGTGGAAATCACTGACAGTCACATACCTCAGCACAACTATTCCACTGAAAGTCTTGGCCCAGCCTTTGAGCCGTGGAGCGCCGATTTTATCGAGGACAAGGGAGATGGGCGAATATTCCTCCTTCACGGACCGCCCGGAGTTGGGAAGACATATGTGAGTAAAGGACAACGACTTGCAGACTGTGTGGCAATAACATTGTTTCTGATGTTAAGAAGCTGACTTTCTGAACAGACAGCTGGTGAGCTTGCTACACATCCGTGAAAATATCTAGGTACTCGAGACGACTATTAACATTTTCACCTATAGAGTGCATTGCGGAATATACTGGTCGACCTCTTATATCACTGACTTGTGGTGACATTGGGTCTGAAGAAGAGGTCGTCGAGAGGCACCTCCAAACGTGGTTCGCACTGGGCGAGAAATGGGGTGCTGTGATGTTAATCGACGAGGCTGATGTTTACCTTGAGTCGAGAATGCCAGGAGACCTGAAAAGAAACGGCCTCGTATCCGGTGAGTGAGCGCAACATTCGAACACGCGACTATCTCTACATCCCTGGTTTCAGAAATGTTCATAAATGACTGACCTCGGACATTCATCCACTTCGAAGTATTTCTGCGGGAAGTCGAATACTATAAGGGAATCCTGTTCATCACCACAAACCGGGTCGGGTGGTTCGATGAGGCCTTCATCTCTCGTATCCATGTTGTCCTCAGGTACGAGACACTGAGTGAGCAAGACAGGAGGAAGATTTGGGAAGGCTTCTTCGATAAGCTTCAGAACGAAAGGGCGAAACAAATCAGAATAACGCGGCGCGCACGAGAGTACGTCTTGGAGGATAAAGAGATGACGCAGATTCCGTGGAATGGCCGCGAGATCCGAAATGGTGAGTTCAGATCTTTAATCCAAACACCACATCACTTCATTTCCTGTCTGAACCAGCTGACATCGAGTAAAGCCTTCCAGACTGCTGTGGCTCTTGCACAATACCAGTTTGCCAAGCAAACGGACAAGGAGGAAGGGGACAAGGCCAGCCTGGACAAAGAGCATTTTGAGGAGGTTTGTGCAATGAACACACAATTCAAAGACTACCTCGAGCGAGTGCATCGTGCGAACGAACACGAGCGTGCGAAGACGGGTAGGACCCGCAACGACGATGATGATTGAAATCACATGAGATTAAACAAGGCGCGTTTACGCATTTCCGTACTATCCATGGGATATCATTTATCATCAAACTCACTATAAAACCTAGTGCTTATGTCCTCGCTGCTGTACACTTGATCTCTGCAACTACATATGTAAGAATACTACAAGAAATTCGGGCCATCTGCATGCAGCACAACATTCCAAAATCCCGTCTTCGTCTCAAAGTACCCCAAACATCATTCTATTCAAGTACCACAAATCAACATTCCACTTCATCAAGATATCTTACGCAACACTTAGCAGGAACGTACTGTCCTAGACTTTGCCATCTCTGCTCCCGCCGAGACGATCGTTCTGTCACAAAACTTCGCGCTGTACAAACCCTGGGGCAAACAGTACGAAATTTCCAGGGCTGCGATGCATAGAGACTTTCAAGTCTTGATGACTAAGACCCATCATATCTTGTTGCAAGGGCCCCATTCTGACGAGCACTAAGCTAGCTTGTAACCCTGCATAGAAACCCCTTAACATTCTCCTGATGCAGCGCATCGGCTGCTACCCGCCCAATCCTTCTTGTTTCAGCTTGCACACAGTGTGTGCTTACCTTGATTACCTACGGGCAGGTTCCCAGGTAAGCGCTGTACCCGTAGTCTTCATCAGCGCTGGTGCCCATCTTGTGCTTTCAAGGGCAAATAAGCACGAACACAACCGCCCCCGATTTACGCGCAATTTACAAACCCCATCATTTGCACACAATGCAGTGGCATGATCATCACTTTGTACAAAGTACGCGGTGGAGAGCAGACTCCGACAACGCTATAATCGTGCCCTCCCTGCCTCCCTGCGTTTGCGCTATGGGGTGTGGTGGGCAGGAACGAACGGCACGGCTGGTGTGTACATAAACAAATCCGCCACAGATTTTAGCTGGGCAGATTTATCATTTCTCCGTCAACATCAATCTTACACCTTTTTGGCTGGGCCAACAACCAACAACCTTACCAACCTCCATTACTTCAGGGGCCACCACATATTGACTTAGCCACCAACGTGCATCACGCGTCTTAGCGGCGAAGCCTCTCCAACGTTGCAGGCACTAAGGCTTTGCGGTCTGCTCGTGCCGTGGGTGACCCCCGCCTCCGACTGTCACGTCCTTGAGCATCCTATGTTTGCACAAGATGAATGATCTCCTGTGATGACCCCGGTTGTCCTTTTGTACGATCTCAAGAAGATTTATGTCACACACTGACTTCTTTTTGAAAGAAAATCGCACAGCTTGAGCTGGACTGTCCCACCATCCCACGCTCGGCACGTTATATTTCAGTCCAGTTTCTGACACCCCGCCTCCTCGAACCCTCAAGAGGCAGCGTTGAATCGTTCTTGGATGAACCTGACCTTGCGGCCCAGTGAAAGCCTGCCGATAGACCTCAGTCTCCATCATCATGGCTCTCCACAATCAGCTTCCGGAAACCATCCAAGAGGAGGTCGACATGATCATCGTAGGAGGTTGGTTTCATAATCAGCAGATGTATAAACATTTTGGCGGTTACTTGCTAACATCTCTACTCACGACAGGCGGGACCGCTGGGTGCGTTGTAGCCTCGAGGCTCGCCGAGGCGGACCCGGGGCTCTCCATTTTGGTGATCGAGGGTGGCCAGAACAACAATGACATTCCGACGATTGCCTCCCCGGCCTATTTTTTGGCACAAATTGCTCCAGATAGCACAGCCAGCATCTTCCACAAGGGAAACAGATCTTCAGCGGTGGGTGACAGGGAACTCGTTGTACCCTGTGGGGGCGTCCTCGGTGGAGGGTCGTCGACGAACTTCATGATGTACTCTCGGGCCCAGGGTCACGACTTCGACTCGTGGAAGACGCACGGCTGGTCGGCTGCTGAGATGCTGCCGTATCTCAAGAAAGTATGTTGATCTTCTGGGAGGAAAGTTTTGATGCCATGTATCCAATCGCCTAACATGCTCATTGGGATAGCTCGAAAATTATGATGGGCCAGACGAAAAGAATGTCCACGGCCGCAGTGGTCCGGTCCAGGTCTCCCGTGGCACTTACAACGCTACCAGAGTCGAAGCCGAGTTCATCGAATCTGCCACACGGCTGGGTTGGCCCGAGGTTGAGGATCTCTCGGACCTCGAAACCGTCAATGCAGTCTGGCGCGCGCGGCGTTATATCTCACCTGACGGGAAGCGTCAGGATGCTGCCACCTGCTATTTGCGTCCTACTCTTCAGAACGGCGTGAGCAATAACCTTCACGTCCTGCTTGAAACCCAGGTCATACGCATCCTCTTTGATGCTTCACACAGAGCCGTCGGAGTGGAGTTCAGGCCAAACCCTCGCTTCCAGAACAGTCCAGCAGGGGACGTTCCTCAGCAAGCCCAGACAGTCAAAGCGAAGAAGCTGGTCGTGGCAGCCTGTGGCGCTTTTGGTACGCCAGCTCTCCTGCAGAGATCTGGGTTAGGTGATGCCCAAGTGCTACATCGCGCTGGCGTTCCACTCGTGGCCGAGCTGCCCGGGGTTGGTCACGGCTACGAGGATCACCATCTCCTTCTGTACGGCTACAGCAGCAACCTTGATATTGAGGACACACTCGATGAGCTCCTACACAGACAAGGCAGGGCTCTATCGGACGATGTGAAGACACGCATGATGGGCTGGAATGCCCAGGACATTCAAGGCAAAGTCAGGCCGGCGGAAGACGAGATTGCAGCCCTTGGGCCTGATTTCCAGGAAGCTTGGGACGAACACTACAAGCCTTTTCCGGAAAAGCCCCTGGGTTGCTTGACTCTCATCGGCGGATTCCCTGGGGACCCAAGCCAGTATCCAGGAAAGCCATGTCTGGCCTTGACCGCGTTCACGGTTTACCCCTTCTCCCATGGACACGTCTACATTACAGGCTCCACCCTCGAGGACCCGTTGGATTTCGAGACTGGCTTCTTTGTTGGCAAAGGAGAGCTTGACATCAAGAAGCATGTTTGGCTTTACAAAAAGCAGCGAGAACTGATCCGGCGCATGCCGTCGTACCGGGGAGAGATCCCGCCTCTGCACCCGCCGTTTTCTGCTACTTCGTCCGCTGCGTGCGTATCCCTCGATGCTCCCCTGAGCCCCAACGCCAGTAACATCGACTATACCGCAGAGGACGACGCTATACTGGAGCAATGGATTCGTGAGAACGTCGGAACTACCTGGCATTCTCTGGGGACTTGCAAGATGCTTCCGCGGGAGGACATGGGCGTTGTTGATCCCTTGCTGAGTGTCTATGGCGTGACGGGCCTGAAGATTGCTGATATGAGTATCGTTCCGTCCAATGTCGCTGCGAACACCAATGATACCGCTCTCGCTATTGGGGAGAAGGCAGCTGATATCTGCATTCGTGAACTTGGCCTTGGAAAGTAACAGGTGCGCGTCAATACTCCGAGCTTTCTTGTTCTAGGTAAACTGCCCAGTGTTCAAGAAGCTAGAAATAGTTGCTTAACAACTTGAGTTACTCGTCAAGTGTCTACATGACACAGTATTCACATATGCAAAGACGTTGTTAATGCGTAATTTCTTCGTTCAAATAATAAGGACTGGCTGAATTGGTGCGAGGGCGACTACAGTACCTACATATGTACGTAGTGCTGACTGAATGTATCAAGAAATTGTTGATAATATAGCCAGGGACAGGTAACTCTGACCATTACAATTCACAGCGTCCGACATTTACTCCAGTCGTATCATCGAGCTACACAAACCGCCCCCCTTCCTTTCAAGTAGCGTAAGTATTCAAATGGAGTGATAGGAATCAGAACTCCAGCCGTCCTCATTGTGAGAATGTGGCCTCTCGGTTCCGGAAATGGTTAGGTCAGATTTCTGCGCGGCAATGGCAGAACGCCTTTGTTTCCAGACTCTGAAAAGATGTGTTAATCCTGTGGACGCCGACAAAGTAAACATGTAGTTTGTGGAGACAAGCACATGGTACTTCGAAACTGCATCGAGATTTTCGAAATTTGCTATACACTTGACAACAATTATGGAAGCACAAAATCAGCAGCAGGGGCCTACACCCAGAGCCCACCATCAGGGCGCAAAGACTGGGGCCGTAGTGGATCATGCGACCATCAACAATACTCTCCTCAGTACCGAATTCACGGATGAAGACAAGGACCAGCTCTTGCAGGATACTGCTTGGGTCGACAGAACAGTGACAGATACACTGCGCTTGTGGCACCCAGCATGGACAGACCCCGACTGGGATCCTCAGATCGAGTTGAGCAGCGACGGCAGGAAACAGCGCGCCGTCTTCCACGGTGATTCCAGCACGCGGGTGAGACCAGCATTGCTGGATATTGACAGGCAACGGAATCCCACCGAATATGCAAAGTACGAACGCTCATGTGCCTTCTCACTGATTGTCATCTCGTGCTTGTCAGCTTGGCTAAACAGTGTCTAACAGGCGCTGGGGCATACATCCCGATGGCTTGGCTGATGGAGATGGACGGGGCCACTCAATGATGACGCCGAGACAACCGACCTTCCCAGGCGGGAATTACCATGTCGATGGAGACGAAGGCTTTCAATTATTCCACCTGCTGGGATATACTAGTAGCGAAGTACTTGATCATCGAATTCAAGCCCTCCATAATCGCAGATTCCCCGCTGACCTCCGTACTAGTTAAAAGATGCAGGCATTTTTGACCCGAGCCTACGGATCGATCCGCCAGATCTGGATGATTACATACACCCGTCCGTACTTCGTCTGAGCCTCAAGTATTTTGTGATTAACCTGATGGATCTGCAGTATCCTCTCCAGGGGCAAATGGTCTCAGCAGCTAGCGCGCCCGAGGGCGTGGCCCCCCTCCAAGAACGTCTGGTACACCGTGAACAGGACCAGCGCACCTTACGACGTACTGGTAAAGAGAAGAAGCCCGACCGCCTCTTTCGAGAATCAAAGCCCTGCAGACTGATACCATCTCTCAGAATAATGATGCCGTATGGCAAGCCATAAAGCCGGCGCTGCAGCTGTGCAGTCGCATCATGCTCGGAGGCCACCCCTACTGGAAAGCGATCAACAACTTCGACCACCTCAGACCCTGCGATCTTAGCCGGGACTGTCGTACGGAGGAGCGTTTTGAAAGAGAAGGAGCCGTGCCCTATGCGTCCGTATGGCTAAAGCCGGATGATGATCTGATGTACCCGTCGGCGCGAGATCTGAAGCAATTGGGCTTTGACAGTTACCGCGCCAACATGGACATGCTTAATGACTGTGAGTGTCTCTGTTGCCAACTACTTTTTCCATTTTCGGTGATTATCGTCGTGTTGCTAAGGGAGTGAAACGACAGACGTCCGATTTGGACTTCACTGCGAGGATAAACTTGCGTACACCGTCCTTCGATCCATGGACTCGAATTCTACCGAGAACAACGGCTCTTCGGTGCTGATCTCGTTGCATGCAAGATTGGTCTGGCCGTTGCTTGTACCCGATTACTCAGAAGGCGAAAGGGCAGCTCCCACTATGGCGCTTGTTGCCGCAATTATGCAGTGAGTTCCCCCCGATTTCCTTCCGCGGCAGAGATCGTGTTGAGGGCAACCCAGGATAGCAATAGGTCATGCAATCTCTTTTCGTCGCCAAAGAAAACACTGACGCTGGAGTTCCCTAGTGAGCTAGCTCATGCCTGTAGATGTAAGTCCATGCACAGCACTCTTCCACGCAGCGTCGCATGATCGAGAAGGCAAGGCCACTTTGAGCGATTGGCAGATGGAATCAAATTTCCGGCGCTGAATGACTTCAAATGAGCGCGTGATTAATGTAATCTCCAGTCACACAATATATCATGATGACGTCTCTACCTGCTTTGGCCTCCACTTCGTACGGCCAGGCCATGATGAACAGTGGACCTTTACCGACGTACCAAGCACTCATAACACTTGGTCATGAGATATACGGGCCGTACATGCAGCAGGATGATGACTTTCGTCAGATGTTCTCCAAGGAATTTTTGTATGAGCTCTGGAGTGAAACCTTCATCCTGCGAGGACTCACTGACAGATCGCCAGCTTCGAGGACGAACCACAGGGCGAAGATGGAAAGAACTTGGAGAAGCAGGTGGGTGCGCTTGATTATTCGCAACTGATCATGCCGACGACGAATGCGATACTCACATGAAACCACGAGATAGCTCTTCGGTCGCACCATCGACTCGCTGCCAGTACCTCAATCGCTACATAACTACATCTACAGCCCCGTGATCATGACCACGACCTGGCCGATAGCACCCTCCCGTAGGCACTCCTTTCTTACTGTCACGGATGCCAAGATTACTCTGGGCTCCGTCCCCGCAAGCTAATAGTCGGTAGAACCGTGGACGCAAATGGAAGCTTCCGACGACATGAGGAGCAGCGGATACACGAGATACCTCACCAGCCCTGCCATACCGCTCTGGACCGTGCTCACCGCAATGCCCGTAAAGGCCTACGATCGGCTCCTGCATGAGTCCTGGTGGCAAAGCGACTTTCGGAAATACGGGTTTGCGGGCATGAAGCTGTCGAGTCTGGCCACACGCCTGAACGGCTCAGGGACAGACGTCACACTCAAATCCACGACATACGCTGGCTACGAGGGTCTCGGGGCCATGGACGATGTCCTTGGTGGGCATGTGCGAGAATGGATTTATGGCACCGCAGGGGACTTGCTCGACCAGAGTGGTCAGCACATTATACTACAATATCTGCTCTCTGTCGCTCGGAACGTTGTCACAGACAAGATACTACGGAGGCAACTGTCACACGATCAGCACTCCTGGAATATGAAGTGAGTCCATGCCGGATACCGCAGATGCACAGGTGATGGCAGACCCAGACTCACAGTTCTCAACCTTGCAAGGTTCCAAAACTTCGATAGTCGTATCGATGCCGCCCTTCAGAGTTATCAGCAAACGACCAACGCTTTTTTCACATACCTACTGACCCCTGCAGCATCTGGCTTGCCAATGACCATAATCCGCGTCCAACAACGAGCAGCAGACTTGCGCAGCACGCTACAGCTCATTACAGAGGTACATGCCGCAGTTGCACAAGAAGTAGCGTATGACCAGAACATTGTCTTCGGATTCCAGGCTATGAGCGGCGAGGACCGACGGCTCAGCTACGACCGGTACGTAGGCAACCTCTACAGAAAGCTGGCGCATCTCAGGGGGCGGGTCGTCCAGCTCAGAGACGCCATCGACTTGCGGATCACGGCAAACGACTCGACGCAGACTTGGGCAGAGGCCCTCGATGCCAAGATCAACACTGAGCTCAACGGTCTTCCACCGCCTCAGGTGCTCGCCCAGATCGTGAGAGCAGTCGAAGACTTCGGTGAAATGGCACAGGAGCTCGCCCAGGCGGCGGACCACCTCACCGTCGACATTCAGAGGCTGCAGGACCTCGACGACATCATCGACATGGACGTGAGGCTCGACCAATATCCAGGGGCCGCGGCAACTGTCTTCAACACGATGATAACGACAAGACGCATAAGGAGCCGCGGGTCCCTCAGGCCTGCCGCTCTGCGCGAGGTGAGACGTCTGCCCAACGGTCCCCTCAAACGGCTCGTGCAGACGTTTGTGCGGATGCTGGACACCAACATTCAGGTGACCGACTCCCTCCAGGACGAGAGGAACGCACTCGGCGCAGACCCGGAACCTCCAGCGGGGACCACGGACGCAGCAGATCCCAGGTGGAACCAGACCCTCGAGAGCAGGCGTCTGTATCACGATTGCGTAATGGCCATCATGGAAGAAGCCAAGGCGCGGGAACAGAGACGGGCCAACCGAGAGGCTGGCATGCGGACCGATCCCGACCTGACGTGGGTTCAGCTGAAGGCTCGGCTTCTCCCTATGGCAGAGACGCCTGAAGATAGAGCCCTGTGCGACCAATATTGGACGCCAGAAGCTATCGCAGCCGAGGCGGCGAAGTACGGCTTTGAATGGTGAGGCCTTAAAGAGGGGTTTGTTTCGTTTTCTGAAGAACCTCAAGTAGCACGCAAATATCAACGTCATAAACATGGTTGTGCAGATGCAATACACCCAAGGCCCTAAGGGATTCGCCGCATAAAGCAGTGTGTGGAATACTGTTGCCCCTGCAATCTGGCCGAAGACAACAGGAGCGAGTGTATGAACATGGAATTACATACCTACACAGGGAGTCCCATAGGCCATACTTTGTTGTTGTTTAAGGGCCCACAAATGAAATATGGAAGGCCTCCTCCTTATATGGCGTCAGCTCAAGCAGCACCGGCAGCTTCCGGATGATGAGAAAACACTGCTCGAAGTGAGTTCACCTGAGGCATTCGCATCCTACTATCGGAAGAACCGGTCCAAGTGCCGAGTTCAAAAGCCTCATCATCGGATGGTCCACGGGAGTAGAAGTTCCAAACATGTATATACCCGTTTGGGCGTACCGCCCACGCCTCCGCCGTGAGCCTCGCGAAATGCGCAAGAGGCCCGTTCTCCTGAATGGTCACCTTGTGCTCGGACTGCTCGAGCGCCAAGAACAGGGCCAGAGTCCGCAGTTCGCAGTCGTTGTTATACCAGGCCAACACGCTAGGTTCGCCCACGCGCTCATTCCACATATTGGGAAACGTGAGCCGGTCTCCCCCGATCTGCAGCGAGTCCAGCAAGATCACTGGGGATCGTGCTGTCCCCTCATTCACCCTCTCCGTCATGGGCGTCAGTGGGCCGGCTGGAATCGACGTGGCGAAGTCAGTTCCGAGGAACTCGAACGTGATATCTTCAAGTTTGCGATTCCCATCGAACTCCACCAGGATGGACTGTCGGCCAAACACGGGCTGGTCGATGAATGGCGCTAAAATAGTTCGCTGGGGCGTCTTGACACCACCCAGCACGAGTACTTCATCCCGGTACAGACCAGGACCGTACACTCTGTCAAGCCCCAGCTGACGAGCGACGTCTTCGGCTTTGTAAATGAAGGCATAGTCCCGAAGCCAGACGGCATACACTCTGATGGTGGACGCGCCCTTGCCAAACTTTTAGAATGATGTACGAAACCTTGACCCCGCGATCGTGTCGTTCATCAAGAGAATGAAAAAGAGGGGGGCCTACGACGTCTTGAAGAGCTGAAGACGACGCAGCGCAGCGTCCCAAGTTGTATATAACGAAACAAACGGGCTGGTTCCCTGGCGCTCCCAGCGTAGGTGGGAGCGAAAGACGTCCGTCCGGCTCGGGCGTCACGGGTGCAAAAACACCGCGAGGGGCAAGATTGGTGTTGTTGGTGAGCCAAGCGCGCGGGTGCGGGCTCGATGCCTCGACACGGAAAGCGACGAGGGGCCTCTCTCGGAGTGGGAGAGGATCCATGCCGTGTGTTTCCTGTGAGATGTAGATCGAGGAGTTTTCGCGGCGTTGCCCAAAGATGCGCTCGGTCAATGTGTACGAGACGAATGCAGTAGAGGGAGCCGAGTGCAGTTGAAACGATGTGTGTTCACCTGAAGGAAGTACGTTTCGTGGGCAACATACGTAAGCCTTCGACACTATTCGCAAAGGCTGGGCCGACATCGTAGTAGCTCGAGTCAGAGTCACCCCTCAGCCTCTGCATATGATGTGGGTCCGAGGGCGAGGGGTGAACCGACGGGGCTACAGGAGGTATGCTGGAGGGCTCTTAGCAGGTATGAGGTACCATCTCCCATCGCTCGTGCCTTTGCCCAAGCACGTGTGTATGCGGAAGGGTCGATAGGCGGTTCTGTGCGGGCTCGTCGATTGCTGAAATGTCACTTCATGATGGATTGCGATCATGCCGAAGAGACCTGGATTGCTCGTATCTGCACCCGTTGGCAATAGAACCTGAGAAGACCAACAGTCATCAAGCGGGCCGGACGGCCTCAAGACAAGACAAGACCGACATGGAGCTCACAAGTTGTCAGCAAGCCTCTCGCACCTCAACGTGCATTAAAGACCCCGGGCCCCCACACCTGATCAGCAGCATCGAAGCCATGGAACGCACCTCGAGCATAACACAGACCTGCTGCTCACTCAGGTAGCCGTCCACGACGTTTCTGACCTGATGGTCCCGATGACTGCAAGACGTGATTTGCGTGTCGAAGGCAAAAAAAAGGGAAGAGAAAAAAAAAACCCCACGCGGAAGCGACACTGGGATAGCTTCCGAAACCGAGATGTTCGCATTCAACGACGTCTATTGAAAACCGCAAACGTAGAAGGACGAACACCTCCCCCTTCATCAAAGCACCCGAAGTACGCCCGTCCAGCCTCGCAGCAGGCCAGACAATTCAGCAAAAAATCCCCCTCATTCCTTCTTGGAGTGGGCGTCACAAGGGGCGGACGCAAGCACGTAGGTCCCAGGATTCATTGGTGGAGAATGGTCTTGCTTCGACTGCTTCGTCTTCCCCTTCTGCTGCTTCTTGTATTGTCTTTCCTTGTCATTGGAGGGGATGGTATAGTACATTTCGTCCCAATCTCTTCCACCTCGATCGATTGGGCGCCCTGCTTCGCTTTTGCTTTTTTTGCTTTCTTTGTTCTTTTGTGATAGCGAGAGAAGAGAGGCCTTTAGTGCGCGTCAGGCTGCGACAGAATGTACTCGACGGCCTTGTCAACTGTAGATGGAAGTCCATAGTATCAGTAGATATTCTCACGGATAGTGATTGGTACGGCGGCCTATGTGGGGTGCGGCATATCGGCCTAGCGCGCCCGTCCTGGTCTCGTCCATGATCGATTGTGTTGTACCCGCGCGTTCTCAATCAGAGGCGAGGAGCAGGCAGTGTGTACTCACCAGAGTGAATGGTATCCGCGTCCTTGTCGGGGATCTCGATGCTGAATTCCTGTGATCGCAGCCTTCGTCAGCCAATCTGTGTCTCCATGTGCACACCTGAGCGGCCTCGAAGTAAGATGCAGAATCCGACATGCCTCCTCGATAGCCATCACAACCTCAACGGTGTCCAAGCTGTCCAGACCGAGGTCGTTGGCGAAGTGCGCGGTGGGCTTGATCTGTGTCCCGGTCATGTCATGTCAGCCCTTCGGTTCGTGATATGTTTCGACTTAGCAAGACTCGTGATCGAGGGATAGCGGCGTACGTTGCTTGGGTCGTTGACCTGGAAGATAAGGGTTAGCATGAACGTCCCAACACCATCCAGGTGGCCAAGCAGTCCTCCAGTCCAGCAGACGATTTCCATTTTGTCCCCGTCGACATGCCTGCGCTTCCCGCCCTACACTCGACACTGCCACGCACGCCCCAAAAGCCAACCTTCGCTCCTTCTCGCGACAGGCCCTTGCCTTCCCCAGGCCCATCCACACCGCGTCCGTCGACAAGGGATGAGGGTGATAGAAACTCACCTTGTCGAAGCCAGCCAAGAGACTCATGATTCTCCCCTCGGCGTCATCCTTGGTCAGCCCGCCGGCGGCAGAATACGTCCTGACGGCGCCCAGCTTCCAGGCGCCCGCGCTCTTCTGCTTCACGACCAGCGAGGGCCGCAGCGCAGCAGCAGCAGCAGCTGGTCTCGAGACGAATGTTCGGACGGTGGGGGCTGCAGATCGCCGCGCGGCGACGGCGGCGGTGCGGGCGAGGGTGGTACGGAACATGATTGCTGTTGATAGCTTCCAACAGACCAGAATAATGCCGAAGTGAAGGGGTCGAGAGAAGGTGGGCAAGAGACGAGATTGTGTGTCAATTGCCACGAACGCGATTGGTCGATCGGACGAGATGGGGAGAAAGGTGGAGGAGAGGTGAGTTGTGTCGATGGAGCTGTTTTTTTTTCCTGGTCCGTCGTCAGGTTTGCTGCAGCGACGTTTGCCGGGAGGTCGGACACGGGTGTGAGTGATGACGAGAAATTTCTCGCCTGGGGGAAAGCTTGCTGGGCCCCCAGTTGCCGTGGCCGTTGCGTTAGCGCTGCCGACTGGGGGTGGATGAGATGGTGCACGGGCCACCCTGGAAGAATGTCTGAGTTTTGATGGTTGCTTACACATCTTCATGGTGGCACTCCGTGGACCACCCACATGAAGAGCCAGCGACCAGCTGCCGCCTCCTTCTTTCCTTTTTGGAGGAACAGGCAACAGGTACACAAAAAAACGGAATGCACAAGAGGGCCTGTTGGGATGATCGCAGCCTGGCGGCCCTGCTAAAACTGCAAAAAGTGCCAGGATTAGCATGATAGTCACACATTACCGGTAGCCGTTTGTGCCTCTGCTTCTCAACCTTGAAGCCTGGCCCATCTTGGGCATATCTGGGTCTGCTTCAACACCAGCTCAATTCACAATAAACATGTACCTACCATGCATGCTAAGCCTGGTTCCAGCAGATTTGAAGTTACCTGACTGGGAGCATTTTCTGGGTTCAATGATGCGGTCTGATGAGTTTATGTGTAGCGGGTAGCCCAAAGGAGGGGACGCGTCGTATGGCACACTGTATAGGAAGCGGGCAGCAGACCGGGAGAATCAAGGGCTACTCATGTAAGCGAAAAACAGATTCAAAAGACTTGATATTTTGAGAGATCCATGAGGCGGTTTCGCTTACTCGTCATGGTCCTTGGACAAAAGAAGAGAGCACAGGCTGCCAGCAACTGCGCTCCAGCGGCGCCGCAGCGTCGAATGGCGGCGTCATCATTGGACATCCCGCACTATGTGAAGAGTCCACGACACATGGAATATGCTTTGCAAGAACAAATGGGATAGCAACGTTGGTGTAACTTTATTTATGTACATCTTTTTGTCTACAAATCCTCGTGCGCGCGCACTCCTCACCCAGTATCTACTCTCCCTCCGCCATCAAGGTGGCTTGCAGTGTTCATTGCCCATTTTGATGCCATCTCATTGCAGACAAGTGACTTAGTGTTCGACTTTCTTTTTACCGGTAAGGAGAGTCCGCCCGGATCATAGCCGCCAGCTCGGGCTCCCACTTGTCTCCGTTCGCCAGCAGCTTCTCTGTATGAACGAGAGTTATCAGCATGACACTCCGAAGCAATTCAAAAGACGGAGCCTTCGAGGGCAAATCAGAAGAACGGAGGGGCAAAAAAAAAACCAAAAACCATACCCTTATTATAAAGCAGCTCCTCCCTGGTCTCGGTCGAGTACTCGGCGTTCGGGCTCTCGACGATGGCGTCCACGGGGCACGACTCCTGGCAGAAGCCGCAGTAGATGCACTTGGTCATGTCGATGTCGTAGCGCGTCGTCCGGCGGGACCCGTCGGCGCGCTCCTCGGCCTCGATGGTGATGGCCTGCGCCGGGCAGATGGCCTCGCACAGCTTGCACGCGATGCACCGCTCCTCGCCCGACGGGTACCGCCGCAGCGCGTGCTCTCCGCGGAACCGCGGGGAGATGGGGCCCTTCTCGAAGGGGTAGTAGATCGTGTAGCTGTTGGTTTGAAGCGAGAGTGTTAGTCGGCGTTTTGCTGAGACTCGGCCATCAGGCGGTAAGGTGTTCATCATCCCACCCCTCCACCCACGCCCCATAGCTGTCTCTCTTTCTTGCGTGGTTGCATTACGTAGTCGTCGCATTGCGGAGGGTGGCCTGAAGAAGATGGGGAAGGGGGACGTATATCAGAAGGCGAGGTGTAATAGAGAACAACTCACGGTGGCCTAAAGAACTGCTCCAGAAGCACGTACATGCCCCGCGCCATCTCCGTCATGAGAAAGTACTTGCCCAGCTTGTCGAAGGTGCGCTCCTCGTCCTCGTCCCACTTCTTGGGCGGCGGCTGCCGGAACCCCTTGGGCGGCGGGCCCATGGGCGTCGCGTAGCCTCTCCTCGCGCCGGTCATCACCACGACGGCGTGTGACGATGATGGTGCCACGAGGCGGGCGGGCGAGGAGAGGGCGAGGAGGCTGGACGACGAGGAGGATTTGGCCGTCGTGGCCGCTCGGGCGAGCTGGCGGGCTGTCGTTGCGGGCAACATGTTGAGAGCGGTGGGGTTATGGAGCTTCGAGGGATGTCGTTGTCGGTTCGGAGGGTGTGGAGAGTCGATGATGTCGCGGGCGAGGGGAGGGGCGAAGCAAGAGAGGAAAGCTGTCCGAGCAGCTCAACTTTTTCCCTCTCTTCTCCGCAAGCAGAAGTGGCGTCGAAGGGTTGACGGGGGCGAGAGAGTGTGTGCGATCGAGAGATGGAGTTTCCAATTGACCGTGGAGTCGGTCGGGGGAGTAGGGATGGACAATGTTCGAGTCGGGGCGGCGAAAGTCTTCCCTAGCGCTCGGGGCGTTTAAAGCTTCAGGTGCCGGTTGACGTTGACGACGCGGGCTTGGGGGCAACGGAAGGCCTCGGGTCTGAGCTGGTTCTGGCTGGCATTACAAAGGGAGGCTGATGATTGGCTGGTGCTCGGCAAGTGGGTCCAGCATGTCCCCACGTGATACCCTTGAGGCATACTCCTCCCGCTGTGAGTGATGTTCTTTCAAGATGCTGCAAACTTATTGACAATGCTTTCAGTCCATGATAGTCTCTTCTGAAATTATTAAAAAAAAAAAAACCAGAAAGTGAGATTTTGTAGCAATTTTCAGGACAGGCGAGAGACATCGCTTCGCATCGCTGGAACTCGCTCTTTAATGAAGATCTCGCTATGCTGCACCGCAACAAAAACCTCAAATCCAAAAAGCAACGGGTATCCGATCTATCTCGACACCAAACGCACAATCATATCCATCCCCACTGCCACCTGCATCAACCTGCCCCCATCATTATACTCTGCCCACGACATCCTAGAAGCTCCTCTCCCAAGCCTGCCACCAGATTCCCATGTTAGCCGCCACAACCAGATCCAACATCTTCAGCCCCTCATCATGCACAAGCAGCTTGCCCAACTTGGCCCTCTTCCCCCGGTTGCCCCCGCCAGCCCTCTCCCTGCCTAGACCGCTGAAATCAAAGATCGGCTCCTCGTAGTCATCGTCGTCCTCATCTTCGCCGCGGTGCTGCTGCTGCCGCTCACCATCGGGGCTCTTGACCAGCATCCTCCCGAACCCCTCCACGACCTCCCGCGCCGCCCGCTCGCGGTCCTCCTTGGACCCGAACAGGTCCGCGCTCGGCAGGTTGAACCGCAGCTCGCTCACGTCGACCCGATCGCTCGTCGCCCCCGCCAGGCTCGCGCTCATGCCCCGCGTGCGGCCCCGCGACTTCCGCCCGCCGCCGCCGCTCGCGTCCGCACCGTCGTCATTGTTGTTATTATGATTACTGCTGCTGGCCGCGTCCCGGAGCGCCTGCGCCGCCACCAGCGGGTTGAACCCCTGCGACGTCGTGTTGCGCGTGTGTCGGCACCTGAGTGCCCGCCCATTGGACGCCGTGCGGAAGTCGCACCGGCCGTCCCAGGGGGACGCGAACGTGTAGCCCTTGGGTCGGAGGCCCGGGCCCGGCGTCTTGAGCACGGGCTGGTCGTCGGCTGCTGCTGCGGCTGCTGCTCCTTTGTGCGTCGTCGTCGTTGCTGCTGCTGCCGCCGCCATTGGGTCCGCGAGGTGTGCTGCTGCTGCTGCTTCGCTGTGGTGTGGTTGGTTGGGATTCGTGGCGGCGGGGAAATAGCTCGATTCGCCGCTCGCAGTCGACCCGCCGCTGTCGTTCCGCGAATGAAAGCCCGCCCGCGGTGGCTGCAGCGGTGCCTCGCCCAAGTGTTGATGCTGCCTATGATGCTGATCCGCATCGCTGTTCGTAGTCGCGCTCCGCTCCCTCTTCCGTGACGCAAAGGCCTCCTTGATGTTGTGCGTCCACGTCTTGCCGTACGTCATGACCACCTGCCTCCGGAACCCGCCCTCGCCGTCGTCGGGCCCCTGCTCGGCGGCGCTCGCGGCCTGCGCCGCCTGCATCTGCGCCGCGAGCTCCTTCATGCTCTGCGCGATGTTGCCCGCACCACTGCCCGAGGAGCCCGGGCGCACGCCGTCGAGGTTCATCTTGGGCAGCACCGTGGGGAAGTCCCGAAACCGCGCATACCCGCTCGTCTCGATGTGGATGTTGATCGCCGGGTAGCCGCGGGGGTACTGCACCATGGGCTCGGCGTCCGGGTGCTGCGGGTCGTGGTAGATGATGGTGGACTGGAACGAGGTCACCTTGCCGATATTCCACTGGTGGCCGGTCCCCGGGTCCCGCCGGATGATGGTGAGGCTGAAGGGTGTAAAGGGCTTCTGGTTATGCATCCTGCTCCAGGGGGACGGGGAGCGGGACGGCGTCGCCGGGCTCTGCAGGACCGGGCTGCGTAGGGACCGGATCTCGTCGAAGCTGTGCGGCGGGCGGACGGTGTTATCCAGGCGCAGAGGGGCGACCGCCGGCCGCGGGGGTAGTGATGGTCTGTCCTCTTCTTCCAAGGTTGGAGGTGTTGCGGGCTTCATGGCCTCTGGGGGTGGGTGAGGCATTTCTCTGTTAGGCGATGGCGGTCTGTCCATCAGTCGAGGCCCGAGAGGCTTCCTTGGTACTGGAGCTGCCTGGGCGGGCATCTTTGCTGGGAGCGGCGGTGCTGGCAACTCAGCGGGTTGCAGGACAGGATTGGAAGGAATGCTTCCTCCTTGTCCTTGTACTGGAATGTTCTCCTTATTCTGCGGCGCTTGCTGCAGGGAGGGAAACTTGAGCTGCTCCTCGACGTTGACGGTGTTGTTGTTGTTTTCGTCGTCGGCCGGAACCGCGGGGGCCGACGGCAGAGGCAGCTTGGCAGAAGCCGGGACGGGTTTCCTGGCGATCTTGCGCTCATGACTCCTTGTGGAGTCCATGCTGGTCCGTGATGGCCCCTCGGACCGCTGGGCCTTTGGTGCCAACAGCTCATCTCCCAGGTTGTCGAGATGGACGTAGTAGAGCGAGTTTGCCACATCATCGCCCGTCACGTTCTTCCTCTGCGGCTTGAACGTTGAAAGAATGACATCTGAAGGTGAGGTGGGAGGTTAGATGAGATTGTGGCTCAGGGTCGACAAGGTAGGGGGTGACGTGATTATGTTGGCTTACCTCTCGAGCCGGGCACTCTTGAGATGTACAGACACAGTGTCTCGTGTCTCCCGATTGGGTTGATGGGATACTGTGGAGGGTGGGCGGCGAGCTGGTTGATGGCGGACAACGACTTGGCCTCGACCTGCGTCGGAGCCGCCATGGCGACAAAGTTGGTGGCGATGGTGAGGAAGGCAGCTGATGATGAGTACAGAGCAGTAGGAGAAGCGGTAGATATGAAGAGATGTCGTGAAGAAGTATCAAGACTGATGTGAGATCTTGCGCTGCCTGCCCAGGTCGATGAATGCTTATTCCTGATGTGTGTTGTCAAGATGGTCCGTCTGTCAGATTTAGTAAGGGTTGTGTCGAGCGCCGTCTCGTGTCGTGCCGGGTTAGATCAAGCTTGGTAGTCGGGGTCTTGCATTGGCTAGGGTTGTATGGTGCTAGTGAAACCCGGCAGTGAGGTGTCAGGGTGTCCCGAGTCCCAGGTTCAGGTCGCCTTTTTTGAGGAGGAGATCTCGAGGGCTGTCAAGCTGTCTGAGGTTTGGAGTTGTGAAGTGAGGTCGCCCATTCGAGTTCCCAGTGTTTGAGCCCGGTGGGGCCACGTCGGGCTCGGCTTGCGGTTGCTCTAGGGAGCCACGGGGCTGGCGGGCGCTGCGAGAAGAGGCCGGGGGCGGGTGGGGCGACCTGGGCGGGTACCTAGACGGGATGACGGGTCCACTGAAACTGCCGGTAGAGGGTTCACTTCTAGGGGGTTCTTCAAGCGAAGAAGGGGCGGCCGAGGGGGGTGGGGGGGCCGGTTGTTCGAAGTGGTGACTGGGATCCTGGCGGACTGCGGGGTGCATCACCAGCCATTGATCGATCCAGAGGTCCACGCAGTTGCGATGACTTGGACCTGCCAAAAGATCTGTTGTGCGACTGTCTCAACTAGTTCACCATCCTTCGACTCCCAGGCCGTGCGACAACAGAACGACAAGTGGCGCAGTGAGTGTGGAACGAGCTAAATTTAAAGACAGCTTCTGTCATACGCGATCAAGAAAAGAGAAAAAAACCAAGGCACAGCGTTCGAAAGGTAGGGCAGGGCAGGCCAGCAGCAAGCGTGGCGCGGCAGTGCTGGTTAGGCCATCCATTGGCGAGGGAGGCGGGCGGCAAAGGGGCCTCGTCATCAGACGAAAATCTCCCGACATCATTTCCATCTCATGGGCGAGAAAAGAGGGAACAACAGAAAAAAAGAGGGGGCTGTGCAGTCATCGTTCATGTTTCCCTGTCAAAGGGACATGAACTGTCAATAACCTTATTCCTTCAATTCAAGTTCGTGGTTCCAAAAACATGGTTCTTGGTTCCAAGAACTGGGACTGATGCACTCGGACTGGCATCGAGCATCCCATTATTACAACCTCACACTTTGGTCAAATACTGCCATACCAGTTAGCATGTAAAATGCTTATTAGTAATAAGTGGATGTGCATAGCTACTTAAGCAGGTAGGTACATCAACTGAGAACCAAGGCCGAGCAACCCCCATATGCTCACCCCCACAAGTAATGAATAAGACGGTACGTACCGTACAAGCTTAGGCTTGAGAATTCATGCGTCCGTATCTCCCACCTTGCCTAACGACTCTATGCATCAAGCCACCGTCTCAAGCGTCAAAGTTCTGTAGCAGTACCAAACCTTGCCAACCCCTCGTATCATGGACCCTAATATTTTTTGCCTTTTCTTGCATCGACGCCACGTGATTGTCCAATCCAAGCGCCTGGCACCAACAAGTGACAACACATCATCGTCACATCGTCGAGGCCAGTCAGTCCGCCCACCCGGGCGGCTGTGCACAAATCTCACCCAAGACTCACCGCGCTCCCAAGAAGTCATCCCACCGCTGCCTATAAGACGCGCAAGCTATATCACCAGAGAGGCTCATCAGCCCCCCACTTGTCAGCACGAGGTCATGCCCATCGTATCTGGGATAATCTTTTACCAATTTAACATATGCAGATGGCAGATAGATCGGCTGCTGCCGATGTCGCAATCCGTCTCGCACCGCTTCCGGATCTCCATCGATGACCCCTGGAGCCGTTTCGTTCGACACGTCGTGCTTGTTTTATGCCGAACGACCGACCGACCGACCGGCGCGGTAGTCTCGACCTGCCCGGGGGACTGCCGGTGCAAGATTCTCGTGTTTGCTCTTCATCCTTCGTGGTCGCATGCTGGTCCGTGGCTCACTTGAAGGTTAATGGGCCTGCCAGTTCGTCATGGCCGCAGACAAAGCCAGTGCCGAGTAATGCTTGGCCACGTGGGCTCGGCTCGATCCTGCCTGGATGGATTTACAGAAACCTGCCCAACCCCCCGCCCACACACCCTTCCCTCCCCCCGAGGCCAAAATACTGCTAATCTATGCACGCATGTCCACCTCGCGAAGGCACGGGTCGTCTCCCAGACGCCTGCTGCTCAAGCGCACGACTATGATCCTGTGATTGCGACCACCCTCGGATCTTTTGCGTTATACCTGATAGTTTACAAACTCTGCGGTCCTGCTCACGATCATGCAGGTTCCAAGACGTCGACGCTGGTTCCTCACGGGACAAAATCATCATCAACCGAGCGAGAGAGATGAGGGGACTCGCACGCAACTCCTTCTGCGCCTGCTGGATCCGACGTGACCCAATAAACATCCGTCATGCTGCTCAAGTTCGCTGCGGCTCGTCTCGAGGTGGTGACCGTGTTCGCGTATTTGTCACCTTGGTGGCCGTCTTGTACCTTGCCGTGCTCAGTTTTCCACTGCGCCCAACGCAGTTTCTCGCTTGATCCGACCTCCCTGCACGCGTGGTATCGTCCTCACGCATACACCCCGGGCCCGCTTGTGCGTGTTTATGAAGCTCGTAAGCATGCACGGTGCGCTGGGGCTTCATCTAGGCACACGCACTGCACTACTTACTGTATTTGCGTCCCTGAGGGCCAACTGGAGCGTGTGGTGAGATTCAACATCGCATCACGGCCCGCGGCGTGACTGCCGGAGACACGGCAAGGTTCACTTGTCAATCTTCCATGAATCACGAGCCAGTTGGCAGAGTTGGTCCAGCTACCACTTCCAAGATTGTCCGCCCTGCCCTCGGCCAGGCTCAGCTACGACACCGGGATCGTTGCCGCTCAGGCCTTGCATCCCACCATTCCTTTCGTCTTGTTTTCGTTGTTGACGGATGGCTTCTTTGCCTCTCCATGCTCTTTATAAGTCTTTGCGCGTATACCACGGCCTACGTAGCGGACGACCATTGTCTCTGACAGTCTGGCGACGAAACTCCTTACACAGGTGGACGTGGCCAGCCTGCGTAAATTCATCCCAAAGATCCAGAACCAGAGCGACCACCAGAAAGGGACTCATCTTCCAAGCTTGAGAGGTCCCAGGCTTCTCTCTCGGACAGCGATGACGAGGAGCTTGGCTTTGACAGTATTGACATATTCTGCACGGACAAGCTCTTGGTTTCTGATAAAAACGGGTGCTTATTTGTCCGACAATAAGCCTGCGTACAGTTTCTCAACGTGCTGTAGTCAGCACGTCAGAGTCATCTGCTTCAGTACTGTACTGCAGAGACCGGTGTCTTCTGTGCTCTGCCGCATCTAAAAATTTGAAGGCGGGGCTGTCATCGGCATGCCCATGTGCTCATCTTGATCACCCGGAGGTTTTCCTGTCATGTTATAAGCTCATAAGCCTTTCGTTCAATCAAACTTCGTATCTGCTCAACCTTATCGCCTAGCTACGTTAACGGTAAAGACAGGAGAGGGGCGCAATGCCAAACACAAAGAACAGTTATCAGGCTCTGACAACACGGTGCGCTCATCGTTTATTTACTGAACAGTCCCGCGCCTCTTGATCCGTACCAGTACATCCTCCTGCTTGTTGAACCACAGGTTTCGTGTGGTCCATGGGTTGTCGTGCGACAGCTCCAGCTCAAAATGCCTCAAGACATCGGGGACCAGCTTGTGAACCTCAGCTAGAGAGATATTCTTACCGACGCAGGTCCGCGTGCCGGCGCCAAAGGTCAGCAGGTGCTTATCCATCACCGACGCATTCGGTTCCAGCCATCGACCAGGTCGATACTGGTCTGCGTCGGCACCAAAGACAGAGGTATCAAAGTGCGTGACTGCAGCGTTCATGCCCACCCAGTACCCCGCTGGTATATAAGTACCATTGAGTTCGAGGCCCTCAGGGGGGACGATTCGCGGCAGGTTCAGCTGCACTCCCGGGTGGACGCGGAGTGCCTCCTTGATGCAAGCGCAGAGGAAAGGGAGCTTGATGGTTTCCGAGTACCTCACCGGATGGCTTAGTTGTCCATCCTCTGCGGCTTGGTCGATCTCCCTCTGCAGCTCCTTGTAGACCTCGGGGTTCTTCATCAGGTGATAGAAGACCGCGCGGAAACCGATTGACGTGGTATCGGACCCAGCGAGGCTGCTCGAAATCATCAGGGCAATCCACATCAATGTTTTCGACCAGTGCGTTGGATAAGACTCACAGCGCTATATATGCCTCCTGCTCGATATCACCTAGACCAAAGTCCACCTTGGCCCCCTTTTCCCGGTAAATGTTGTAGAGCTGGGCCAAGATGTCGGTCCGCTCCGTGGGTCTGCCGAGTCGTCCAGCGACACAGCTTCGAGCCGCAGCCGCGATGTTGTTCATGGCGTTCAACCCCGTGATGCCCCCTGGAATCAGAAGTGCCACGATCTGGATCAACGGCCGAAGGAACGTTGGCGCGACTCCATTGATAACCACGAACGGTAATAGGAGATCCAGCGAGCGGATCCATCCGTTGTGGTCGTGACTATACTCTAGGAAACCGAACCTGTCTCCGAAATACAATTCTCCGATCACGTCGAAGGCGTACCTTACAAGCATTGTCAGCATTGGAGTCGAGGGGCAATAGGGAGGCGCACGCCAAGAGGTGGCCTTGGGCAAGAACGTTGTAGAATGCCTCTGGTGACATACCATTGCACCCATTTGCCCAAATCAAATGGCTCGATGGCATCGACATTTTCACCCAGCCGTTGGAGGAAAAGCTCGCTGCAGCCATCGATGTAAGTCTCAGATTTCAACACATTGGCTAGAGAGTAAACGTTGTTCATGATCCGGCGTCTTTCGCCGTGAGCCTTGTCGTTGAGCTCGGTGAAGAGGTCCGGGTGCCTGCTAAAGGACTGCAGAAGAAATGCGTCAGCAGCACTGTCATGAACGGAATAACAATCGAGTTCGTCCTACCTGGGTGTTCCAGACAGGATAGAAGTCGGTCTTGTCAAAAGCACCTTGCGTTCGGTAGATGGTTTTGATGGCCGTCGCGTCCGCACAAGAGACTTCGTTGGGAGCCACCCTCACCAGCGGCCCGTACTTCTCATGGAGACGCCTGATTTCCTGACTTAGTACTTGAGTTGGTTTTGCAAAGCAGCCTCGCAGCTCTTACCTCTGCGTCACCTCCATATCGCCCCTTGTTATCTGAAGCATGTACCACGTCCTGCTGACAGTAGCCAGCCATGGGCCGGGGATCTTGCGCAGAGGATGGAACCACCTGGCATAGATGATCCATCCTAGAAAGTACGCCGCCGTAATCGATGAGAGCAGCCAAACCCATGATGCCAGACTCAATGTCGACGCATATACCAACAACGAAGCCATAGCGAACGGAAGTTTTGGAGACTGAAGAAGATATTCGGGATTAGGACTCTCGAGTGAGATCGAGCATAATAACTGGGGCGGGAATGTCACAGGAGCAGGAGCCAGGACGGGACACGGTTGCGATGGTTACAATATTATACGTCTCAGCCCTTCAAGTACATACGAAGGTTCCAAGCTTGGTTTCAAAAGTGACGGCCGCCTTCTGATAGGTGGCTCATCGGAATGGACATTTCTACACAGTATTGAGCACCGTGTTTTGCAGGTTGGATTCGCTTTCCCAAGTGCAACTGACCAATCACTAGCAACCATGTATTCTGTAATTATGTACTTAGACTGCTGAACTACAGGCTATAATTCCTAAACGGACATAGTTCCCAAAGGGCAGTCTTTATTTGTACTGTGGCCGTCGAAGGCTGCACTATCAGGAGGCGGCCACCATTTTTTCAACCGGCCTTGATAGTCGAAACAGGACAAGATTGACAACGGATATTGCACTCCAGCAAGGGAATAGCACACATGCCCAAGAGAACGGGTGGCACACCTGGAAAGGGGAACGAATCAGCTACTTATGATTACGGATGGCGCACTTAAGAGACGGGCGGCGCGCCTGAGAGAATGAAGGAAGCACTCAAGACACCGGATATCGCACCGATGAGAGAACGGGTGGCGCACCTAGATGGACGGATGTTGCACCTTGAGAAGGATGCCAATGTGGGCAACGAAAGGGTTGTTTTGATCAATGTACTGGATCAGTTAGTTGGATTAAATGGTCGGGTGGAGGATTCAAGGATCCCAAACGTTAATTCGAAGCTCGAGGCTGGGGAACTGTTTCGACCCCGCGGGGTCCCCATGATCACGATTCCTGGGGCATGGGGCTGTGGGGTAAATCCGTGTAAGATGATTCGTTAAGGCTTGTGTGAAGATGGCATTACGATGTGCCGAGCCTGCAGACCAGGATGTACAGCCCCCGCACACGGGGTTTCTCTCATACGCATATCAACAAGCGGAGTGCTCCTTTTCCCAGTACGACACAATGTCTAGGCATTGCAAATCTCTCGGATGCCACCGGGTCGGAAAGCGGGAAGGCTTACACGGTGTGCTGACTTGTATCCTCACCTGGCCTCTTATATATGAGGAGGGTTCTTCATGTGCAGTCACCTTTCCGCGCCCTCATCCGACTTTCAGGTCTGGTTCTGAATTCTAGACATTCATTCTTCTTCATCTCAAGATGCAGCCGACTCAAGGCAAGGAGATGGCGAACGGGACTCCCCAATCCAATGTTGACGTGTAGGTTGATCGTGTTTGCAAGTGAAGGAACATGAGCGTACTAACCTATGTATAGGCTTATTATTGGCGCCGGGCCGGCTGGGTGAGACCACGTTCTACCGCCCTTCTGCAATTCAATATCCAGGTGTACTGATCGTGACGCTCCAGGTTGATGGCAGCCGCTTGGATGGCCCATTGCGGTGTGAAGACGCGCATCATAGACAAGAGAAATACCAAAATCTTCGGGGGGCAAGCAGACGGCCTTCAGTGTCGTAGTCTGGAGATATTTGACAGCCTTGGATTTGCGGACCGCCCTTGGAAGGAGGCCAATCATATGATCGAGGTACGCTTCATGTCTTCTCCTGGAGGGCAAAAGTACTAGTCTGGTTGACTAACAGCTTCCGTTGGAGTAGATCTGCATGTGGGTGCGTACAAGACGAACTTCGGCCTAAGACTGCCAGTGCGGCCAGGGGCTCACATTCCTCTCTAGAATCCCAGCGCCGACGGTGTTATCCGCCGTTCCGATCGCATCCCAGATACCATCGTCGGTCAATCTCGCTATCAGCAAGTCGTCTTGCATCAAGGTCGTATCGAGCGGTTCTTCCTCGACAATATCAAGAAATACTCCAACGACACCATCAAGGTTGAGCGTGGTATTCGACCGGAGGCTCTTGAGATCGATGAATCCAAAGTGAACGATAACGCTGCTTATCCCATCACAGTCAAGCTTCGTCATCTGACCGAGGAGGAGGCGACACCCCAGCAGCAGATCAGTGCAAGCAAGGTTACTGATGGCCTCTTTCGAAGCAACTTGTTCCATGAAGATGACGAGGCTGATCTCACCGACAAAAGCCAAAATCGTCGGGCTGGAGCAGACGAGGTCGTGCACGCCAAGTACGTCATCGGCTGTGATGGCGCACGTAGCTGGACGCGCTCAGTACTTGGATTCGAGCTCGAGGGTGAAGCGACTGACTTCATCTGGGGAGTCATGGACATCATACCAATCACAGACTTCCGTATGTGCTCTCGTTGGACTCGTTCTCCACCCTTTGTCACCCCAGGCTGACGAGTTAACACAGCTGATATCCGGATGCGTTGCGCGATCCACTCGGCCGAGAATGGGAGTCTGATGGTCATTCCCCGAGAGAACAGACTCGTTCGCCTCTATATTCAACTGAAAGAAGTGACACCCGATGCCTCAGGCCGAGCAGACCGCTCCAAGATCACCCCTGATCTCATCTTTGCCGCCGCACAGAAGATTTTGCAACCGTATAAGATTGACTACGAATATTGTGATTGGTGGACGGCTTACCAGGTAGGAAATTCTCCCAAGTTGACACATAAAAGTGCATGCGGTCTAACACTGAGGCTTTCAGATTGGCCAACGAGTCGGGACGAATTTCGATGCCCACCACCGCGTCTTTCTTGCCGGAGACGCTGTCCACACTCACTCGCCAAAGGCTGGCCAGGGGATGAATGTATCCATGCAAGATTGCTTCAATCTTGGCTGGAAGATCGCGCTTGTTGCCAAGGGCATTGCCAAGAGCAGCATTCTCGGCACCTATGAGAGTGAGCGTCGTCAGGTAGCACAAGACCTGATCAACTTCGACCATCGTTTCAGCCGGTTGTTCTCAGGACGTCCCGCCAAGGACGTTATGGACGCCGACGGTATCGACATGAAGGTCTTCAAAGATGCTTTCCTGAAGGGTAATCTCTTTGCGTCCGGGCTTGCTGTCAACTACGGGCCCAGCAACCTCGTCGCCAAGCCCGTTGATGGCGACGACAAGTCGAGACAGGGGCTGGCTACCGGCCTCCCGCTGGGTATGCGCTTCAACAGCTTCAAGGTCCTCAGCCAGGCCGACGCCCGCCCCTGGCATTTCCAGGAGAAGCTGAAAGCCGACGGGCGCTTTCGTATTGTGCTCTTCGCCGGAAATATCCTCCATGCCGAGCAGAAAGCCCAAGTGGATAGGTTTTGCTCGGCTCTTGACGCACACGACAGCTTCCTACATAGAGCAACTCCGAAGGATGAACCCATCGACAGGATCATCGAAGTCCTCACGGTGCACTCATCCAGACGGACCGACACTGAGCTATTGAGAGACTTTCCCGATATCCTTCATCCATTTGATAAGCACATGGGCTGGGATTACGACAAGGTGTTCGTTGATGACGAAAGCTACCATGAGGGCTTTGGAGACGCGTACACAAATTATGGCGTGGACAAGCAGCGTGGTTGTGTTGTGGTGGTAAGACCTGATCAGTACGTGGGATGGATCGGCCAGCTTGAAGAGTTTGACAGATTGCAGGCATACTTTGAGGGCTGTCTTGTGCTTGGAAATTGATCTGTGATATTCCTGATAGCAATGGGAGAGCATGTGAATGGTATGCCAAGTGAAGAAGCAAATTGCCGAGTCCGATTGAGTTGCAAGATGACTTTGTCTATTACATTCTCTTGATCTGCTTGCCCACAATCTCCATATTCGTGTCTGCGTCGAACTATTACACAAAACGTATATGCCTTTGTACATGTACTTAGGGAATTGATAGCGTTTTGACGACGGTGTGCGCTGGACGCTGACGACTTCACATGGGAATATTGTGCGACTAAAAGTCATCGCGGTCTTCTTTAAGCATGTGACATACACCAATAGGGTCCTTGAAATCGCCAAATGCATCTTTGCCGACTTCCCAAGATGGTGGCCGTTCGAACCCGCCTCTTGAACGTACAACGATGGGGCCCCGCCCCTCCCGCTTCAAGATTTTAGCCTACAGCATGGCCAGCCGTGTAATCCTATGTACAAGTACGTGCGGTCTTGCACTTGACCCCTAAGTATCGGTAGCCTATAGCTGAGGGAATCGCGTTGCATTCACGCAAAGGCCCCTGGTGGAGAGCTCGACTGGGCATCTTCTGTCCTCTCTCGCTCCAATTTCGTAATTTGATTCTATTTACGAACGCAAGCCATATTGCACACCATCTCATCATGCACTATTTTCTCATCAGCGATCAATTGGACTCTCAGGTCTCCGTGTATGTCGGCAGGCGTCCCTTCAAACGGCCTAGGCCCAAAATCAGGCCAGCCTCTGCTCGAAGTGATGGCTGCTCCGCCACCCGTTCAGTGGCCCCCAGAGCTGAAATGCCCGGTCACGGCCTGAACAGCACAGAGTTTGGCGGCAATTAAACATTAGCCTTGGCTGCCCACAGCAAGGCTTAATGTTCGGCCCCATCGCTCCTCCTCGGTAAGTGCTCGTATAAGTATAGGTATCGTTTGTGTCAAACCCCCCACACCTCAACCGGCCGAGTCTTCCCTCTTGTGTTGTTGCTCGTTTGACGGCGCGCCTACGACCCACTACGTCCAAAGCACAAGGGGGTCGTATTTTTGGCATCGCCAGCACCGTTGACTATGGTGGTTATCACTCTTCCTCGTCGAGTTGATGACGCGATCATGTGGCCTAACGGGCCAAGGTCGTGTCCATGGGAGCACCGGCATATCTCCATCAGCCAAGCCCTTCGCGCTGAGAATTGGAATAACGTTCTGCAAAGCAGCGATGTCTTCCATTGCCTCCACAAGATGTGTGCAGAGTTCTTGGCTAGTCGGAACCTGCCATCCGACTTGCACGACTTCGTGGGCGGCGAGAGCAAGGCGTATTTCAAGGCCTACGAAGAGGCCCAGAAAAAGGTCAGTTGATTTCCTCGTTCCAAAAAAACGGATTGGACCACCGTTACTCATAAAGCGAGCAGGTTCAAAGGCGAAAGGTTGAGAATATTCGTCATGTCCCGCACTTCGTGGAGAAGGTCAGGATGATGCATTCTTATATGGATACCTTGTCAAGTGTGGGGGATACGCGTTTTACAGCCAGGTCCAAGTTCCGGTATGGGTCTATCCTTAGAGCTTATGGAATCGAGCTGGAACTCAGAGGTGACTGCGAATTGTCTCAAGGAGGCAAGTCAGCTGGGTCTTGGGCTGTACCGCCTCCAAAGCCCGGCATCCGAAGTCTCACGAGTGGACAAAGACATGCTGAATTGGAGAGCCCATTGGTTCGGGACGACCAAGACGTTTACGAGTTTGAAGAGGATATGGACATTATCATTGAGATGTGGGCTCGCAAATCTATCATGAGGGACTAACTGGTAGTTGACCATCAGAAAACCTCAGAACTCGGGGGATTTACCGAGTCAATCCATGGAAGAATGTATCAGCTCTATGATCAGCAATATTGTATCCCGATAACCCCTATTATGAACTTGTACCCTGCTCTTTGTGCCTTGCTCAAGGACTTGGTCATAGGCTAGCGGCGCTGGAGGGCCTTTGTCACCCATATTACCCGGCCGAGAGACTTGCTTATGACCTCGCAAGCGTCATTATCGACAATTTCATTGTTCAAGAAGTATATGAGACTCAATTCCCAATACAATACTGTAGGTCTCAGAGGTTTTGGGATCCGAAAAGGAATCCAACGACATGCAGTTCGTTAGTGACCAACAGTGATGTTCGTCAACAACACAAGTTTTGAGTCAAGTGATAAATTCTCGTCAGAAAGTCCGACTTTCAGATCAGCATCCCTTCTAGACACACGGAACAACTCTACCTTGGCATTCACTGACATTCTCAAACTGCCAATCTACAATTTCCAAACACGGCGGGCAACAATCGAGTACAACACAGTTTTGTCAGCACTCTTCAACATGTCTGACGCCGGATCTGACCCTGGGCAACCGCAGGAGAGATGGCTGGTAAGCCCTCGCGTCACGCCTACTTACATCTCGCAGTACGCTGCCATGATTGACGAAACGGTCTCGCCTGTCATCGGACCACAGTGGGACAGCACCGTCCATTCTCCCGTCCAGGGAGGCGAGGATGCGCTCATACAAGTAGCAAGGGTGATTCTCACCGGTGTTGATGATCTCGAGTTCGGCTCCTTGCCGAGTCTCCGCGTTTCTTGGCTCTTCGCGATGATTCGTTCTCATAACCTCCAAGATCAGATTGCTAACTTACACTCGCAAGTCGAGGACAGGCTCTTGAACGAGCAGCCCGAGTTGCTTGCCGATGTCATGCACGAGTCCGGGCTCACCCTCTTCGAGGAAAGTATCAGAAACCACCCTGTTGCCTGGCGACTATTCCAGCAGGACGCCGTCCCCGGTCCTGAGCACCCTCCCGAGGTCGCGAATCAGGTGGCACTCCTGAACATTGAGATCGTGCAACTTTTCATCGAAAACCTGATGGAGGCTCGGGGGACTTTCCGAGAATTCCTATTCCAGGGTGTGGCCAATCCCGACAACTTTCAGTGGCTAGCCCCGCAAGACGAAGCCGACGATGAGGGTGTGGATGTGGAGGAGGCTGTCTTCCCAGGATTCCAACCCCAAGCGCCTGGCCCAGATGAAGCTACCGCTGACGACCAGCCTGACGACGAGGACCTCAGCTTCAACGATGTCTGTCTTTTCTGCACTGCCAAACTCTTGGGCCAAGACGAGGCGGCGGCCGACTTTCCCCAAAAGGAACCGCCCTTCCCTCTGAATTGCTGCGGCAAGCGGGTCGGTGCTATTTGCTTCGCAGCATACCAAGAAAACCGCCAATGTCCTTTTTGCAAGGCCGCAATCTAGACTGCGGCATTTGCCAGGGACCTGAGGTTCCTTCATCTCTCTCTCTCTCTCTCTCTCTATTTCTCTCTCTCTTCTCTCTTCTCTCCTCTCTCTTCTCTCTTCTCTCCTCTCTCTTCTCTCCTCCCTCAACACCTAGTTGACTAACAAAAAAACAAGAAAATACCAAGAAAATTAACATAGCAAGAAAACAAAAACCCCCTTCCCCACATTTGAGAAATTGACTGCGAGAGTTTCATCCTCAAACCTTTTCGTGTAAGTGACATAAAGCATTGTTTCCCATCTTTAGTAGTGAAAACGCCGTGCATTGGGCATTGTTCAGTATGTCGGGCGCCAGACCACTGCCCTTTGTTCTCCCAAGAAGCTTCTTGAAGCAAAGATCTATGTACAAAAGAATTATGGCATTGTGTGCCCAATTCATATATCTTGCGAGGATGACCTTCGTCTCCCCGCTCACAAGCGTCCGGGTCCACATAGCACTCGGTCTCGATTTGATCCGTCATCACTTGTCAGTCCGCTTGGATCCTCCCCAGGGATTATATGCCATTCTCTGGAAAACAGTCTGTAGTCCCTGTCAGTACCCTCCCGGCGGATCCATCTGTCACGTGTAGCATCGCCTCGCCCGGCTTAGCACTTCACATCCATCGTATCGGTCCAAACCTTATTGGTTACGACAATGTCAGGTACTAGACCATCAGTGGAACTGCGAAGGCGTCTACATGACCAATTCCCCAACAGATCGGCCCTGATGTTAGCTGTGATCGAGCACACGGATTCGGGCAGCGGTGAGTTCCGCGAGGCTTATGTAGCGATCAGAAGCCAACCAGGAGAGTTCATTCGCTTCCTCAACAACGTCTGGGATGATGCTTCCACCGTAGACCGGCGTCACGAGAATTGGCTGCGAGCAGTCGTCGATCTTCTCCCCAGCACGAACCAAGCGGGTGGCAGAGACGGACGAGGCACCGCAGCATCAGCGGCTAACCATGAATCTCATAACGCGGTAAGTGCTCCTTCTAATGAAGCACAGGCGTCACGGTCTTTCCAGGAATTGGTTGATATGGTCAACCGTGAGCCACCACAGGTCTCCGCATACGCCACGCCGATACTTGGCTTCATCCATCGTCTTCGCGGACGGTACTTGGCCTTCGAAGTGGCGACCGAGAACGCATCAGGCTTCATCCAGGCCATACACGACGAACTTAACGGCCTTGCGATTGAAAACTCGACCACTTCGGAGTCTGAGATGCTGCGTCAGCTAATGAGGGATGCTGCCGCCCAGGAAGACTGCAGGAACCTCGACGAACTCGTCTTTGCATCATGTGAGACAAGACGACAATCGGGAGGTACTGAATCTGGTGGCGATTTGTCGACGTCTCAACCAAATGGCGCTTCATCAGCCCACTCGCACACAGTCGAAGAGCGCTTCTGGCCCAACATTCAGACGTGGCTAACGAGCAATCGGGAAGAGGCACGCCCGCTTGTGACTTGTTTGATGTGTACATCGGAACTTGTCGTCCAGGGGTTACAGTCTGCCGACGGCACTCGAGAAGAGGCCTTCACTCTTGATTGTGGCCATATGTTTGGACGAGTCTGCCTCCGAGGCTGGCTGGCTGCCGTACCTACCCTGGGGCACCCGAACCTACCGGCACAATCTCCTCGCTGTCCCGACTGTGGGAGCCAAATTTCTCATCGAGTCGCCGCTGCGATTAGAGGATGATTTGCGGCGACAATACATAGAATAGGAGCACTCAACTACAGCATTGACTATCGTGATACTTGTGCATTTGTAGACCTCACAGCAGACACCAATACCAGCAGTATTAACACTATACACGTTTTGCTCCACTTGGCATGTTTCTTGTACTGTACCTAGGTACTCGAGTGAGCTATCCCACAATTTCATGCCCTGACGACCCTCTGATCTTGGGCGCAGACATGGACCTACTTCTGTCATCCTCTCCTTTCATCCATGGATCTCATTTATGATTCCCCTCTCGGAAATGCTTGCCTTTAAATAAATAAAAATTGGGGGGGGGGGGAATGTGGGGAGATGGAATGGTCTATCAGAATGTTCCCTTATACTTAAGTATTTAGTTCTAAGCCAGCCTTTCAGGATTACCTAGGTGCGGTTTTATTTGACACCAGTACGCACCAAAACATGGCGTACTTCCACTTGACCTCGAAATTCGCACATATAATTGTATTTTTTGACGTAGATTAACTTACCTCTTGCGTATTTGGAACAAATCCCGCAACATGCCATCCATATACAGGGACTGTGTGCTTTGGCGTATGGGCGTATAGACGTGTTCGCGGGTGGGCGTACGGGAACATGGGGATATCCGGGACGTGACAGCTACGAAGAAATAAAGAGTAATTCTGTGGCGAGAGCTAGACAATTGAGTCACCTGGGGCTTGCGTGCGGGTAATCTTTACTTAAGTACGTATTGCGCACAGCAAACCCGCTATATAGAATCTAGTCGGCCCCAGCTAATTTTGGCCGAAACACTCGCCCACGTCTTGCGTATATTCGAACTGCAGCTGGAGTCATCCGCAGGGTCCGGTTCCATGGACTCGGGTCAGGCCAAGGAGATTGCGTCCCGTTGATCTAGGTCAGCACATGGCTGTAGGAAATCAAATCCGCTATTGTTGGCTTCGGTTGCCGGCACAGTGTTGTTGTTCCCGGGCCATCTTCCTGAGGTCCGTACCCTTGCAAAACGGGCGATCACGCAGACGTCAACGATTTGCAGGCTAAGTAGGAGGATACACCCGGACGCGGGTAAATGCGACCTGGCCACTCGCAATGGAGCCGGTCTGGACCGCGCGTGCGCTTCCCCTGGTTTATTCTGCCGCGAGCTGGCGGGGCGGGAACAATGTTGTACATAGTGCCCTCTGAGTTCCAGCCGCTAAGGGGCCTCCCATGCTGTGGTGTTGCATTATTGCTACCACTTTCTGGGGAATTTTCTGGGGAAATACAAGGGGCACATATCCGGGTCCCCTGAGATCTAGCCGGATCTTCGAGATTGGTGCGGGCTACTGCTATTCCGTACGACCGGTAGGCAAGTGTTGCATGCGAAAGCAGGGTCACAGGACCACGGTAGGCTCGAAGCCATACGATGGACAACTCGGGTCATGGAATCATCGAGGAATAAAAGAGGCTGATCCCCGAAGTTTCAGATGACAGTTCTGAACAACAACACGACCTCACTCGATAACCATCGTGATCTAGGCATGGCTTCCCTCATGGAAGGCGGCCTCATGGCCCTGTCTGCACTCTCAATGACCTTTGCGGGGCTCGCCTGCGCCGCACCATACGGCGATTCGTCATTTTCGAACTCAGATACGTCCTTGACATTCATATACCAGAACAATCTGAACGCATCTGACGACTATAACCACGTCGGCGCTATCTTGCTGGACTCTGCCCCACAGACTACTGGCGCTTCTCAGTGCGCCGCTCTGGGAGAGACTCTTCTTCCAATCTCGACCCTAGACGTGCATACAGATGACTTCGAGCACTCTTTGTCGTACCTCGCGTATGCTGGGCTCGTCGATGACAATCAAAGATACTACGTGCAGGATGGTGTGTTGAGTGTCACCTATTCAGCTCAGGGCAGCCTTGGATTCTCCACCTCAGAAATCGCGAATGGCACGCAGTCGCTACCGATTCTTTGCACCCAGTCGAGCTCCCAGAACTCGGCCAGCAACGCGGTGGCTACCACCGCCAACGAGCTGACCATCCCGTCTGCTGGCAATACTTTTGTGGGCTTCCGCAACCAGAAGTCCTTCCGCTTCGTCGGTATCCCCTACGCCAACCCGTTCTCGCGCTTCGAGTACTCGTCAGTGTACAACGCGACAGGCCAGACTATCGATGCCACAGCCTACGGTGCGGGCTGCGCGCAGGCCGGCGACAGCGGCTCGTCGGAGGACTGCCTCTTCTTGAACATCCAGACACCGTATATCCCACAAGCCGGTTCGACTGAGAACTTGAGACCGGTTATGTTCAGCATTCACGGCGGCGGCTTTACAGGTGGCAGTGGAGGCGCAAACTCTGGGCTGGATGGCGGAAACATGGCCTCGAGAGAGGACGTTGTCTCGGTAGAGCTCAATTACCGTCTTTCGACTCTCGGGTTCCTGGCTGTCCCTGGAACAGATGTCAAGGGCAACTTCGGCATCGGAGACCAGGTAACAGCACTTGAAGTAAGTTGTCATTCACTTTGAATATTTCAACTGGCCAATATCACTGACAAATTTGTTGTAGTGGGTCAAGAAGAATATTGCATCTTTTGGAGGCAACCCGAACAATGTTACAATCATTGGAGAGTCGGCTGGCGCTGGCTCGGTCCGCACGCTACTTGGCTCTCCCCCAGTCATTGAGAACCGCCTCATTTCCGGAGGTGTCTCCATGTCGAACCTCGGTGGTGGCAAGGCTCTCGGGCTGAACGGAGACTACGCCACGACCTACAGCTCTTACTACACTATCGAACAGTCATATGCCGTTGCTGGCCAGCAGATCTTCGAAGCAGTCGGCTGCAATCAGACCGACGTTGATGACCAAATCGCCTGTCTCAAGACCGTGAACGCTTCCACGCTGGTCGGGCTGTCTACAGTGGCGAGATATGTTGTGCAAGATGGCACTTATGTCGATACTGAGCAGCTCATCGTCACTCAAAAGAACGGCAGCCAAGCCTACGTTCCAATCATCTTCGGCACCACAAACAACGACGGAGCATCGTTCTGCAGCTACCCACAGAATACGACCACGACCGAGGTGCAGGGCATTGCGTACTCACTCAGCATTTCTCAAGCCCAAGCCCAGCGTGTCATCGACAGTGGCCTGTTCCCTTACTACGATACGGGGAACCTGACCCTCGACACGTTCAACGTCTCTCAGCGCGTCTCCACTGATCTGCAATTCCACTGTATCGATGAGGCCACCATCTATGCTGCCGCTCAGTCCGGAGCCTTTCCCACCGCATATTACTATAACATCGATCGGACTTACGAGGGGTATGACCCTCTCAATCTCGGCCCGGCTCTGAACGGAGGCATCAACCCGGAAGGCAACTACTTCAGGCTTCACGGCTCAGATCTGGGCTTCACGTACGGAAACCAGTATCCGCTTCGTGATGAGCGCGATCTGCAGGCTAGTCAGCTGATCAGTGGATACTACGCCGCTTTTGCAAAGAGCGGCTCGCCGAACCCTGCAGAAGAGTATCTGACGGCTCGAAGATACACTGACACGCTCGCGGCTGTCCAGCAGACAGGCACTTGGGATCCCGTCTCTAGTGATACTGGGCCGGCGAAGCAGCTGGACTATCCCTCGCCGACCATCAACTTTCCCGAGACACAGCAGTGCTCATTCCTGAATTACAGCCTGAGTTACTATCTTGATGGAGGTTCATAGGGGAAACATTACACTTCTTATATTTTGCATAGGGCATACACATTGATAAAAAGTTGAATACATTAATTATACTTTGCTTGATATTCTAAGATAGTAATAGGCCTGGGATGGGATCAAAGCCAGCCAGCCTTCACATGTTTTCTGATGTCTACAGTTATGTATGGGTAGTTGCACGATGACACACCATCCCGAGGGTTGTGGGAACAAAGGGAACAAAGAGTGTCCTGAATGTATAGAAAGGAGTCCTCTTCAGCTACCAGGATCCGCTCACTTCAGTGAAGTGTTTTCCAAGGGCCACTCGAAGTGCTCACAGGTCTCGCATACTGTGTCCGCTCCTGAGAAATCCCAGCAGCTCGTCCATGCTCAGTGAGTCGCGATTTCTCGACTCGTTCGCATCGGTCGGGGACTCTCCGCCATTTGGTGGATCCGACGGTGATGTGGTTGCTGTCAAGCTCCTCAGACGCTGCGTCTTGTACTCGGTACTGAACTGGCGTCGGTGAAGGCTAGGGGATTCTAGTGTTGAAGATGAGATGCGTCTGCCTTGCGGTGGGGCAGTCGATGGTGTGCGGAGGAGTCGGTCCCGAGTGTCAGTCAACCGGTGGTTATTGAGGCTGACAGACCGCTGAGGTAGCTGCTCAGGTACCTGTATGGCCGGCATACTGGTGTCCTTCTCAGCTGGTGTTTGTGGCAAATGATCCCGACTGGTTTCATCCGTTTGTGTTGCTGAAGAATGCCGTTTGTGAATCCTCAGAGGGGCAACGTAAGGGCTTTCGGGCAAATGACCTCCCAGGGATCTGTTGGGGAGCCTCAGAGGGGCCACATATGGGCTTTCATATGTCGTTGGTGGTGTAATTTCGATGTGGGGTATTGATGTGGTGCTGTATGCCATATAATCACCGGAAAGGCTGGAGGAGTGGTGAGCATCCTCGAACGAGTCGTTGAAGCTTGGTGTGGCAAAACAAGAGGGGCATCTTGCATGCTCAACTGTGTTACTACCGCTCAACTCTGGGGTGTGGCAGCCCTCACTGCTTCCAGAAGAACAAGGCAAGTCTGCTAGAAGGGTGGAAAGAGCCGAGGTGGTAGCGTGAAGATCGGCGAGGTGGCGATCAATGGTGAGAGAGATCAAAGGATCGAGCAGTGAATCATCCTTGGTGCCAGTAGAGCTATCATTGCTTAGGTCGATGCCTTCAGCAATAGATTCAAGGTGTGTCAAGGTATTCTTGGCAACCTTGAGCTTTTCTCTCAGTTTGGACAACTGAGCTTCCGCGCTCTTTGTCGGCTTTGTTGGTGTGCTCACAACAATCCGCTGTGGCGTGGGATCAACTCTCTGGCTCGAGTGTCGGCCTATGGACTCGTCTCGAGAGCTCGACGACTTGCGTCGAGGACGTAGGATGGAGGACAAATGATTTCCCATGGTTGCTAAAGTCATCTCGTAGGTGGGAATCCTGGAATGTTCCAAAGAAAGAACCATGTAAAACCTGCCTACAGGATTCACGAGTGGACGAGTATGCCGCAATGACGCAAAATGTTCGCGAGACTTTGGCACAGTAACGAGTGACAGCGTTGGGATTGCGCGGGTGAGTGGGGTGGCATGAAGAGAATTGATGACAATGGTCTCCATCCCATAGAGCTATTTGCCCAGTGAGGCTTAAATACTATAGCAGATGCATCTGAGCTGTGCAACAACAAGACGGTAGTCGAAGCCCAAACAGATTGGCTTGACGATTGAAGAAGCATAGTGCAGTGGTCTCTTGTAATGCCCACAGAGCACATAGACAAGACTAACACAAACCTATTGTGCAACCCTTCACCTACTCTTTGTTCCTTCGGGAACTCCCTCTAGCGGCCTGGATTCATTATCTATATGGAAACAAAGCTGTCAACGGCATCTTTCAGGCTCTTTCACATCATTTTCCTCAGCCCTGGAGGGCATAATTTCACCTTGGTCCACTCAGTAGCTACAACAATCTTGGAATTCACCATAATGGTGACAGCTCAGAGTCTCCATCTGAAATTTGAATGCTTCCAGTCGAGATCTTGGACCTCCTTGGAGCTCAAGCCGGCCATGTCCTCCTCAGGTACTGAGCCCCTTCGGCGATTATCATAGCGCATCCACAGCCAAATACCAACTCCGACCATCAACCAGACGCTCGATGTAGCCAGGTTCAATCCATTTCCGATACGGTAGTACGGCGCGTCGAAGGGCAGAAAAGCCCACGTTCCGAGCACGTCCTGGTAGTAAGATCCGTTGAGCAGACAGACAAACGGAGAGCTATCGTTTCAACACGCGCGCTGATTGAGACTCACAGCAAGACCAGCCATCATAACATTGATCCCAATCGCGACCGACCTTGAGGCGTCGGAGACGACGTTGGCGCTGACTTGGGCATTAGCCAAGCTGCCAGGCACGAAGCCGGTCCCGGCTACTAGAAACGCTGCGGCGTATCTCACGTGCGGATTGAGCGACGTGAGGAACAGAGCGTATGCCAGCAACACCGGTATAGAGCTGAGGGTCAAAATCCCTTGGCGTTTGTCTAGCCGAGACGACAGACCGGAGAATGTCATTAGGAGGACAGCGCCAACTGCATATGGAGGTACCGTGTAGAGCTCTGTAGAGTGTTAGAATCCCAATGCTTGGAGCCACAAGTTTTGTATGGGAGCGAGGAATCCCGGGTATCATGTCGGCCGGATTGATAAAGAAGACCGCGTCACTTGCGTTGCTGTATAACAGAAGCACGTGGATATATTGTAGCCAAGATAGTCGGAAGAAAACCGGTGAGTCCCTGGATCGTGACAGCAGTCATCAAGAACAGTACGGATACTGCAAGCACCACAGGGTTTTTGGCGCCTCTGCGCACCTTAATCCTCAGTACTTCACCGGCAGTAATCCGTTCAGACAATATTCGATGCGCTAACATCTGACGTTCCTCTGCGGACAGCCAGCGAGCAGTTTCGGGTCGGTCAGTCAGCGTTCAAAGACCCAGGAGCCCAATTGCGTTGGTCACAACCCCTTCAATGACGAACATCATCCGCCATCCACACATATTTCCAAAGTTTGGGAGCCGCAGGATGGCGGATGCGAGTAGGCCTCCAAAGGCACCGGCGAGAGGTGCTGTCGCGACGTAGTATGATAGGCGGAACCCCAGCTCTGCGCGACAGTACCATCGCGACATATAATATGCGATCCCGGACATCAGACCGCTTTCAAATACTCCAAGCATGGCTCGAAGGATGAAAAGCTGTTGGCGGCTCTGGACAAATCCTGTGCCGATTGACGCGCTTCCGAATGCGATTGTAGCCACGGGTCAGAACCAGCCTGGACCGAGCCACTTGCAGCAGATGATGGCCGGGATTTCAAAGATGGTATATGCGGCAGCAGAACACGTTATGGTCATGTTGAAATAGTAGCCATGGAGGCCAAGATCACGTTCCAGGCCAGCGATCTTCGCATTGCCTGCGAATGTAGAATTATAGGGTCAGCATAGGTCCGTGTTTTGGGACGCGGTACTCACCAATATTCGTACGATCTATAAAGCAGAAGAGATACAAGAGCGATACCATCGGGATGATTGCAATATCTACTTTGGTTATGAGTCGTCTCATTGTCTTCCGGCCAGGGTTGCGGGCCGCCTCAGACGGCCTTACAAGACCCGAACACGGCTTGCTCTCGCGTGGAGCAAGCTTATAATGTGGAAACAAACTATAAGGCTTATTAGGAAAGAAAAGCAAGGTTTAAACAGACTGTTTAAAATGTAAATTGATGTTATTCTGTGAAGTGTATGTATATAAAGTTAAAAGGTGCGCTTTGTTTATAAGCTTTTAAAGCGCTGTTTATAATACTGGTTTTAGCAGGGTTAAAGTTATAAGTATATAGTTTCTATATATCCTTTAGCTATAAGTTAGCTATAGGAAAACTACCCCCTACTTAACTTTCTTTCCTTTACCCTATATCTAACTTTTTATTACTAATTTTACCTATGCGTTGCCTAAGTTTTTTTAAGCTTTTTAATAATAGCTAACAAGCCTAAGAACGGTTTTACAAACCTTCCCTAGCCTTTTAGCGATATTTAAATGCCTTTTACTTATTTATGCGCTCGTTAGAAAAAGTTTACTAAGAATGTTTATAAGCGTTTTTCTTACAAGCATAATAAAATTTGCGCTTAGTTAAGCGCTAAATAAAATACCCTTAATATTTTATCTATTTCCTCTACTATTAGTGAATATTTTTTTTTATTTGTAATAAGAAAGTTGCTAATGTTAATATGCTTAAAGTTAACTTTTTGCTGCTTATTTCTAGCAATAGAGATAATTAAAACAATTTTATTAAAGCTTTTATCAATGTTCCTAATAATATTAGAAATGGTTCTAAGCTTGCTATTAGTGGTAAAAACGCTTAAAATAATGATTCCAGCGCTTTTTTCCCTAATAATAATAGTATAAAAAACCCTTTTAAGACTAGTATTAGTGGTTATAAAAATAATAAAAGTAACAAAGGTAAATTATTCTAATATAGGAAATATAATAAATGAAAACTAATAAGTTTTATATAAATAATTTTAAGAGCAATAAAGCTATTAAAGGCGCTAAAAATACTACTTCTAGCAAGCCTTTTTCTTTTAAAACGATTAAAAAATTTAAAACTACCACTTATAACTATATTAACAAGCTTTTAGCCAACCTTTTTAAGCGCTTAACATTTGATATAGCTTATACTACGCCTTATATTAATTATATTCAAAGCGCTTATAGTAGAAAAAGCAATGGAATTTATTTTAATAAGTTTAAGAAGGCTAATAATAAGCGTTATATTAAGCGCTGTGATTATTGCAATAAAAATTCGTATATCTATGCTTTTATTTCTAAGGTCTTCTTGCTTATTGCTTACTTTGTTTAGCGTAAGCGACTAGCTTTTTTAAACGCCTATAATTATATTAAGGAGCAGCAGCGCTAAATATAAAAAGATAAGATTGCTAATGTGATTAAGAAGGCGTATAGAAAATATGTTTTTAAGTGTAATTATCTTTATATTAAAGCTTTTGCAACTTGTATAAAAAAGGCTTGTATAGCTTAAAAGGTCTTAATAAAGCTGTTTAAGGGTAATTATTATAATGATTTTAAGCGTAAAATTAAGCGTAGTAATATAGCTTTTTAAAAAAAATATTTTTAAGCTAAAGTACGCTTAAAAGAGTATTTTTACAGCTTAGTCTAATATAAACTTATAAAAGGAAAAATATATTAAGATTTTAGCTAAGCTTAGCAAAGCTTTAAATAAAGTTTTTCCTAAGCTTTAAGCACTTTAAATAGTATGTTTTGTGCTTAAATATTATAGTTATAAATGCTTGGATTAGTAGTCTTAGGCGTTGAGGTATTTTAATAAATATTAGCAGAAAAAATGAGCAGTTTATTTAATTAATTTTAAGAGTTTATAAGGTTATAACTACGCTGCATTCAGCCTTTATAGTGTATTGGGTAAGCAGTGTTTTAATAGATAATTTATAATCCCAACTCTTTTTTTATATTTTATAAGTTTATTATTGCTTTGAAATATTTAAATAAAGCTTATGTTAAAGGTTTTGTAAGCTTATTTATGGGCATTTAGTCTATTGCAAAATATGTAACTTTAAAGCTTTTTTTTTAATATTTTTGCTTTAGCCATATTTTTTATATATTAATATGCTTGAGTTTTATTGTGAGCCTTTGATTGTCTAAAATAATAAGCTTTATAGTTTAAAGGTTATCTGAATAAATATTTTAAGGCTGCGTAAAGTTTAATTGTATATTTTTAAATAGTTTTTTCAGTGCTATTATCTCTTTTGCTATTAATTTAAAAATAAGTATTTCTGCTTTGGTTGTTAAAGTTAAAATAATTGCTTGCTTAGAGGCCTTTTAGTTAATAGGTTTATTAAAAAAAAGCATAATATATCTTTGGGAGGACTTTTAATCTTTAAAGTCGTTTGCAAATAAGGTATCTTTTGCAATAAGCAGAGTTTATGCCTTATTATTCTAGGCGTTATATTAGATAGTTAAAAACCTTGTTTTAAATAGGTATTATATTACTTTGTTAGCTGTTTTAAGGTATTTTAGATTGGGGTTTATAAGGAAATGTAATAAATATATGCATATAAAGGCTATATCTAAGCGTATTATAATAGCGGTATATAAAATAGATCTAAATTTTTATTGGTATATATATATTTTCTCTTTTATAGCTTAGCCTTTATATTTTAAAAGCTTTTAAAGGGCTAAAGGAGTATATAAGAAAATCTTTAAGTTGTTTGAAAGGCTAAACTTAGATGTAATTTTATTAATATAAAAGTTATATATTAGGCTGATTATACGGCTTAAATAGTTTCTTTGGATATATATTCTAAGGAACTATTTAGTGTCTCTTAGGAAGGTAATCTTATATTTGTTAAATAGCTTTTTTTAAATGTTTTATGCTTTTTTTGCCCTATTTTAAGGGTAGATTAAAAGTATATTATTTATATAAAAGAAGATAAAAATGCTTTATTTTTTGTTTATATATAGGTAAGGTTTTTTAGGCAAGGCCACAAGGCTTAATTTAGTTAATATTGCTAATAGGTCTTTATACTATAGCAAAAGAGAGTTTTTTAGTCTATATAGAGCGCGTTTTAGCTATTTATACCTTTTAAACTCTTTAAATTTAATAAAAAATTCTATAAAAACAAAGGTTTAAGTTTTATAATAAGCGTTTAAAAATATGGTTTTAATATTTATTAAGTTAATTTCAAGGTTAAAATAAGCTGCAATAGTTATAAGTATACAAAAGAAATAAGCAGCAAGTATAGCTATATATATGTCTTTTAGACTAGGTTTTTAAAGATTTCTCTTAATATAGATCTACGCTTTATATAAAGTAACGTTGCTGTTTTTATTAAGCTTATACTTATATATTTATTTTAAAGAGAGAGGTATTATTATTGATCTTTCTCTTTTAAAAGTGCGCTAAACATTTAATTTTAAAAGCGTTTATATTTTTTTATATATAGCTTTAAGCTAGTGCTCTTTATATTAGGACTTTTAAACATTGTTTTAGCTTTTTGGTTTTAACAGAAAGTTTATATAGTGTATTAGGTTATATTGTTTTTAAAAGTCTTTCTTAAGAGCTTTAGACTTTTCTTTTACAAAGTATAAAGCTTTTTTACATTTAACAAATACTTTGTTTACTGTTATATTAAATATATAATATATAGTTTAATAGCAACGGTCAGCGCCTAAAACCAGCCTTTTAAGCTAATTAAGCAGAAAGGTAGTTAGGAAATTTAACTAATGTATCTTATTAACCTTTTTTATAAAAGTAGTTGTATATATATACTTTGCTTTTAAAGCTTGCTTAATTTTTTTTAATTCTTATAGTAGTTAGGTTGGCTTGTTTAAAGCGCTTTAGCTTTAAGTAGCAGGGTAATGCATATTTTGCGCAGTGTAAACATTTTTAACGGCCTTTTTAAGCTTTTTTTTAAGTAAGCTAATATTTTAAATGTTACGCTTTAAAGAGCCGGTATTTTAAGCGTTATATTCTAAAGTGTTTAATAGGGTTGAAAGTTTCTGTCCTATGCGCTATTATTTTAAACTGCTTAGTAAAGACAGTTTAAATGTGCTATTTTAATTATCTATCTTTGAGTTTTAACTTAGTAAACCATTTAGATTTTTTTTTAGAGCTGTGTTTTAATTATTTTAACTGCTTTTAATATATAGCAGCGGGCTTGTTGCTATTATAATGTAATTAAAGATTTCCTTTATTTTAATAATTTTAAGTAAAATAACCTCTAGGTTAGCCTTGGAAAAGCTGTCTTAAGCCTTTTTCTTTCCTAGGGTATAAAATTAGGTTTTATTAAAGAAAATGTTATGCGTTGTTATTACTTTTCTAAGCTTAGAAATCTATATATAGTAAATCTTTATAGAAATATAGCTAATTAAATAGCTTATATAGGCCCTAGACTAGGTTTTTATATTATATTTTATACTGCTTGTTTTATGCTTTCTTTTAAAAACATAGGCACGGCAGCTATAGGCGTATATATTGCTTTAATCTAGGCATAAATCCTTATATAGCTTATATATTTACGCTAGCTTATACTATTGAAAATATTAGCTAAATTATTTTAATAAAACTTAATTTAATAAATAATTGTTTCTATATATTAATAGGCACTTATTAAATAGCTAAATCTCAGCGCGCATAAATTCCAGCTATAGTTTTGCTAGCAATTTTAATTTTAATTATAAAGCTAAAGCCTTTTTAATAGCATCTTTTTTTATTTGTTCAACGCCTTTGTTAGGCTTTTTAATATATAATAATATAACTTTAACGTTAATTCCGCTTTTTATATATTATTTTATATATGCTATTATATGCTTTATTTTAATAATAGCAGCTTTGGCATTTTAGCAAATTTTATAAACTTATAATTTAAAATAGCAGTTTATATGCGCTTTATAATTTTATAACGCTAAAAAAACCAATTTTTAACCTTTCTTTATAAGGTTTATTATAGCTAGTTTGCTGCTAAACTTATCTTTATAAATAAGCGTATACTTTGCTTTATTATATGCTTTATTATAAACAAAAAAGTTCTATAATATCCTTTAAAAGGGTCTTAGGCTTGCCTATTTAAAAAGTCCTTAATATATATTTTAAGTGATTATAACACTTATATAAAATTTGCATTTTATATAACTATCTTATTTTATTAATTTTAACGCCTTAAACTATTAAAACTAAAAGCTGCAGCGCTTTTAATTTTAAGTGCTTTAATTAAAAGTGTTAAAAGTGCTTTAAATTATTTCTTATATATATATTTTATTAGTTAACGTTATTAGAGTTACTTATAGTAGGCAGTGTAATAATTTTATTGAAAGAAAATTAAAGCTTTAAATAAAATAAAATAGGCTTATATTTAAAAAAAACCAAATTAAACTTTTTAATTAACTTAGCAAAAATTATATTTTTTTTTATTGTTTTATAGCGCATAGTATAATTAAAATTATAATATTATATTTTTATATTAGTTAAATAAGCTTTAAAAATAATATTTAGATAGAAACCTTTAATTACTGCTATGTTTAATAAAATCAGGTCTAGCATTTACTTTTTATCTTTGCTATTTAAAGCTCTTTTAAAATACTTTATTTTATAGTTAATAATGGGAAGTGTTAATGTGTTAGCATTGACTGTGTTGTTGTTGTGGAAGCGCTTGAAAGAGCTAGTCTTAAGTAGGTTAATAAAGTTGACTAGGTATATAATATTATAGTTGTTGATAATAGTGCTATTTTAAAAAGAGTGTTTGTAAATTAAAAATAAGGTTAAATAAATGCTTATGCTTATATTAGGCACTTTTAAGTTTAAAAGATTAGGGTTAATAATTATGTAAACTAAATAGTATATTGTTATATATATAAATAAGCTATTTAAAGCTTAAAATAAAAAAAAGAGTGAAGAGTTTAGGCTTTAATGTTGTTAGATAGGTAAAATGCTTTAGATTATCTATTTAAAAAATTTTCTTTTTTTAATTTAGTTAAAAGTAGCTACTTAAGCTTAATAAAATCTTTCTTAAAAGCCTTATATTAAGGGTTTTTATGCAAAATAGTTTTAATTTAAGCAGTGGTTGTATTATTAAGTATTTTATTAAATTTATCTTTAGCTTTTTGTTTTTTAGTATAAGTATAGTAAAGGATATTGCATTTAGTTAAAGGCTAATTATATGTTGTTTTTTTATTTAAAAGATAAGGGCAAAAGTGCTTTAAATTAGCATTTTAGTTTTTTTAACGCTTATTTCTGCTTGTTTTAAGCGCTGGTAAATGGGAAAATGCTCTAAAAAAGTTGTTTTTTTCTAAGGTAGCAAAAATCTTCTAACTGCTATATTTGTAATTTAATTTATTGTAATAAAAAAGGGCTGAGAATATATTTATAAGCTTGTTAAAAGATTTGATTAGTTCTCTTAAAGCGTTTTTTTTAACTAGTTTTTAAAGCTATTAATTGCTTTAATTAAGCGTAAGCTTTTTAGAGATTGCTTAAAGGAAATTTTGCTTTTTAAAAAAGCCTTTAATTTTAGAAATTTTATATGCTTATGTTTAGATATAAACGGCTTTAAATTCCTTAATCTAAGTTAATGCTTTAGTTTTCTTATCTTAAGCTTTTTAAAGATAATTATAGTATTAAAGGCATATAGTATTATTAATTGTAGTGTTGATTAATCTAAGGTCTGCCTTTAGGTTTTAAACAAATTACTGCATTAATAGGTTTTTTTAAAGCTTTATTTTTATAGTATATATATTAATAAAGTTTTTCTAAACTATCTTATTAATCTACGTCTAAATTTTATTAAGGTTTGTCTTTTTAATCTTGTATTTTTATAGATAGTATATATATGCTATATTTAATTAATTGCTAGAAAAAGGTTTATAATCGCTTAGATCTTATAATCTTTATATATTGCGTTTCTGCTTAAAAAGGCGCTTTTAACGTTTTTTTCTCTTTATGTTTCTTATTTTATGCCTAAGTTTATAATTATTAGCCTAGTTATTATAATAATCTTCTTTATTTTAATTATAAAGCATTGCGTTTAGCGTTTTTAAATTTATTAAATGCTAAACTTAAGTTATTTAGCAATATATTTTTAAGTATTGAAATTATTTTAGGAAGGTATATTAGTCTATGCACTTAATAAAAGTATTAAGCTTATTGTTAGCTATTTTAAGCATAGTTGTAAATGAGTGAAATAAGGTGTTTTTGCCCTTAAGAATTAAAAAATAAAGTGGGAAAAGATTTGTTTTAGCCTTATACGTAGTTAGAAAAAAATTCTTAGGTTGCTTGCTAAGCTTATAATTATAGAAATAAATTATAAGGCTTATTAGGAAAAAAAAGCAAAGTTTAAATAAATTGTTTAAAATGTAAATTAATGTTATTTTGTAAAGTATATAACGTACTTTATTAGCAAGTCGCGCATACCACCAAGTCGCGCACTTTGCAGCTACATCACAACTTCCAACTTCCCAACGCAATTCTTCTATAACCAATAATGCCTGTCTAAACCAAAGAAGCACAAATTATCCTAGCTATTAAAGCAATCTAAACATTTAAAAAACTAAGTTGCTAAGCCGCTGTAAAGATCTACAACGTCTCCAAAACTATGCTACGCAATAAAATAAACGGCAAAACAAGCAGAAAGGAAACTCTAGCCAATATACATATATTAACTAATTTTAAAGAGAATATTATAGTTTGATCTATACTAGACTTAGATTTGCGTAGGTTTCTATCCTAAATCAACAATATGCAAGAAATAGCAGATTATATCCTTGCAACGCATACTAAGCAACGCATTGGCAAGTAATAGCCCTATCGCTTTGTTTAATAATGAGAAGAGCTACGCACGCGTTTTTCTCATGCCTACAACTTTTAACAAGCTTTACTCAAAGATTCTAACAAGTTATAAAAGTAGTTTCATCTATTTTGGAATATGCAACATAAGTAAGGGATTATAGATAGCGATATCTACAACTTCAACAAGACAGGCTTTATAATAAGTTATATTACTAGCTAAATAATTATTATACATGCTAATCAACGCAGAAAGAGCAAGGCTATTTAGCCTAGGAATTAAAAATAAGCGATAGCGATTGCTTGCATTAGTGGCGATAGGTTTAATATGCCTTCATTTCTAGTTGTCTAAGGCTAGTACCACCTTGCAAATTAATACTTAAAGGGCAATATTTTAAATAATTAGGCCATTACAACAACTTCTAATAGATAAACCAATAATCTAACAAGTCTAGAATAGCTGGAATATTTTAATAAATATACAAAAGCAAAAAAAAAGGATAGATATTGGATGTTAATCTTAGATAGGCACAAGAGTTACTAGTCAGCCCCTTTTAAAAAATATTGCAAAGAAAACAACATTATTCTTATCTATTTACCTTCTTATTCCTCTCATCTTACTCAGCCACTCAATATTAGGCTTTTTAACAGGTTAAAGCGGGCATATAGTTAAGAAATATCAATATTTAGCCGGGCCTATATTACCTACATTACTAAGGTTAAATTCTTTCTTGCCTTCTACGCTGCTTATAAAGCTTTTTTTATTAAAGAAAATATAGCTAGAGGTTTTCAAAGTGCTAGACTTATCCTATACAACCTAAAAGCTATAATTTCAAAGCTAAATATTAAGTTACAAACGCTAACGCCTATTAGGACCCATTCTACCACCGCTGAACCTTAGGTAACTCAAACGCTATATAACCTAACCAAAGCCATTTCGCAAGCTACTTTAGTTAATACCTTAATTAGAAATCATTAAAAAAGCTCGCCAACACTAATTTTTTTATTAATTAAGCAAATAGTAAAAGGGATAATAAAAATAGCGCATAAGATGACCCTATTGTCAGCAGAGAACCAAAACCTTTAGGCTGCTAACAATATACTTAGCAAGCGTCGCAGGGCTAAAAAAACTCGTTTGCGTTAGGAAGAAATACTTTCTTAAGCAAAGGAAAGTCAAATTTTAGCCTAAAAAGAAAAGGAGGCAAAGGAAAAACGCAATAAGGGCAGAAATAGTAGTAGCGAGAATAGGGGACCGGCAACTGCGTGAAAGTATAACAACTGCAGCAAAACTAGTTATAATGCGCAAACTTGTTAGATTAATGAAGAAATGTCGAATGTATATAGTTTTAATTAGTTTTAATTAATTTAAATGCTTATTGTTAAGTTATTTAAGTTGAAAATTATAATGTAGCTGTAAAGTGCGCGACTCAGTGGTATGCGCGACTTGCTGATAAAGTACGTTATATATAAAGTTAAAAGGTGCGCTTTGTTTATGAGCTTTTAAAGCGCTGTTTATAGTGTTGGTTTTGGCAGGGTTAGGGTTATAGGTGTATGGTTTCTACATATGAGTATGTTGATGATCCTCCATCGACGCGTTATATATGACAAATTAGCAGAAAATAAGGGAGTAGGAGCATTGGCGTGATGATAGAATGGTTTGTTGCCAAAATCCCAAGTCTTGTTTCTTATTATGATCGGATGGCAACGGTTCGCCAGGTTCTTTCGTTATTACGGTCGTCTACTCTTGCTGCAGTATGTATGCGTTACAAGATTTCGTCTACTCGGCCGAAGCACGACTGAAGTCAGGCCTTAAGCCATGCGCCTCCCGTTACCGAGAATGTGTCATCAGGAGTAGAATTGCAAGTCATGGTGCTACTGGAGCATCCCGAAATCTCAATTTCGGCATCAGTGCTGGTTCTTCAGCCAAGTCCACTGGGTGGCAGAGGTTGCGAGGAACGTAGGTGATTCCTGGATGGGGTGGGACAGGCTTCATGTACGATGGCGATCAAACCTCGCGGAACGTCACAAGGGGGCCACTACACACTCTGTCATTTGAAGTCTCATCGATCCTGAAGTCACGACTGATGATGCAGAGATAGTCGCAAAGTTTTCTGGGTAGCATAGTGTCCATTTTGCAACCGCTGACTTAAAACATAAACTCTGGTGACAAACGACGCTGCATTGGACAAGGTCTCTTTCTCTGTTGCCGTGTATCAAGCGGTACAAGATGGTCGCATACATGGTCAATACAGAGGTAGCCTCCGAACGGAGAATGGCTTCCAATGGAGCAAGGCACACAGCCACTACCTAATAGGGCAAACTCAAAAGTCCCGCCTGCTCCATACTGGTAATAGGCATGGTCATGTTCGGCATGAGCAGCTCCCTCTGTGCCCTCCAGTCCTGCACTTCGTAGGGGGCGGAGCGCTTGGCAATGCCAGGACCGACTATATCGTAACGACAGGTTAGTGAACCATGGCTTTGTGCGATGGAGGGACAACTTGACTGTACGTACCGAGGTGCATCTCCTCCATGTCGAAGCACGCCGGTGTGTCCAACTGCTTCCAGGCCCGGTAGCTGCACGTGGGATAGATGATCCTCTCGACCATGTCGCAGAACCAACCGTCTTCAGGGTTGACGAAGCTTGGCCCTCCGCTGCTGGGAGATTCGCAGAGCTCGTGCGCGGTGTGCTGTGCAATATTGTCGATGACGACCACGTTTTCAAACAATGCTGTTGGATTCGCCATTCGCTCCGGAAACCGCTTGTTTGAGCGGCGTGCATGTCGAGCCTCTAGGTCGGGCTCTGATTCCGTCGTGTCATTCCCACCCAGGGAAGATGCGGCATGCAAGCTGACAACCTGAGGCCTCGGGTCTTCTCCTACGAGGGGTGGGTTCCAGTAGTTTGCCCCCCTGTGATAGTCGGGTTGATAATCTGCGTTACGTGATTACGTTAACTCTCTTTTAGGGTGGAGAACAAGCAAACCTTTCAAATCATCGCAAAAGCACTAAGCGTGAGTATGTCGCCCATATATCGAAGGAAATATTTGATCTTGATCCAAAAGCAATGACAGTGGAACTCTGCGCAAAAGTATGGAGTAAATGAGGCGACTTGATAGACTGTTGCGGAGTTTACTTACAGAGGCGAAAAGTGGGCGACTGACAAACATCCGTGCCCCAGTAAGGCCATCCCTTAAAAGCCTCGTCCGCATTTTTGTTAAGGCGCTTATCGTTTTCCGTAGCCACCATGTCGAGCCACCCGACCTGGAAAGCGTGTACTGGATGGTCGTTGGCCCGACCGAGCCAGAGACAAGGAGGGATGCGCGGCGGTTGAGTGCCAGGAATCACGACGCCGCCGCTGTCTAGATAGCAGGAGCTTGGTTAGCTACCAGTCGACCAGGTCGAAACACCTTACAATTGTACTTGCAGCACGGGATTTTGCGAAAGAGGGGGGGGGGGGGGCGGGGCGGGCTACGTACAGTACCAGCTATTCGGCTTGGGAGGATTTTCCTTCTCGCTGCAATACTTCCCAAAGTCTCCAACGGCAGCACCATAATGGCCGTCCTCACCTGCCCATGTCGTAGTAGCATAAGAAATACATATAGCGTTCTTGTTTCCAGTGAACATGGCATACCAAGCTTGCTGGCCACGGTGCTCCCATCTATGCGGAACCCAGTAATCCTGGTGTGAACCCGAGCCCATGTCTCTAAAATTCCCCGACATTAGCACATCTGGACACGAAGACAACTGGGCCAGTCTGCATCAGAGTAGGTACAGACCGACTCGAAAAGAGCAGGCAAAATTACGTACTGGCCGGGATCAACCGTTCTGCCTATCCATTCCCCGTGTGCTTGTTGATGTCAGTTGCAAGTACCAATTTGAGGTATAATGTTCCCTCTGCGGAGACTCTTGGTTCATCAAGAGCTTGCTTCAGATACAAGAATGAATGCGTACCGTTAAACACTTGTGTGTCTGGAAGTTCTCCGCCCGCTCCTTGGAGCCCACCTTTCTGATCCAGCCCAACGTACACTCGAAAGAATGTTTGTCTATCAGAATGAGCGTGCTGCTTCGCAAACTGGTCTGCCCCCATCTTGATAAGTCCTAATGAGGTTGCGATAATGCCCAAGCATGCTGACACGATTGCCGTTACAGGGTCCGCCATGATGGCTCCTCTGTCTGCGTTTTGATTTATTTAGATGGGTTAAGTAGTTTCCGGATAGATCACGAGTGATTGAAACTTTTAAGAAAATCTTGTTGCTTGCTTGAATTCTGGAGTTGATAGGAATGATGAGAAACCTTGGGATTGACTGACCAACCTGGAGAAAGAAATCTGCATTTATATGGTCCAGAGAAATTGGTTCACATGGAAAAGCTGCACAACATCAGCATGTGAATGTCAGTGCTGAGTACCCTAGGGTATCAGTAGCTCTTGAGCATCTTAGCGAGGAACCATTTAGCTAGGTCTGAGTCCTCAAGTACCCTAGTTTACCTGGAATTTCAAACGAACAAATGCATTAACACACGTGGACTGCTAATTAGTCCTCCCCTGTGTAAATGGACCAGACCAGACAATGTGTCATGGCTGGGGCGCAGGGGCAGTGGGAGAGGGCCGCCGGGGGCCGGGAAGGGGACCGTCCAAATGCTAGACACCAAAAGCACACTTGATACATACAGCATTTGCTTTGAATGTTTAGCATATGAGTCATGACTGTGCTTGTGCAGTCAGAATCATGTTCTAAGCAGTGCTGCAGAAAGCTGCTAGCTAGCTTGCGCTTGGTCAAAAGTTTTAAGTGGTCAGTCATGTTGCATGTTGTGGTGATGCTGATAGTATACTTAAGTAGCTAGTGTTGCAAGGGGTTGTTGTTGGCAAGAAATCTCCCCTCTAACCAACGATAGCTCCCAAATGGCCTTGTTCTAAACTTGTTGCCAGCCTACCCGTTGCACCTTCTCCATCTACACCACCACATGTCCTGCGCTTCTAGACTTCAAAGCTCAACTCCTCTAGAGTTGTGAGTGACACCTCGAAACAGCATACACATTAGATTATGACCTAGTCTGACGGACTTGTGATCTTTGCGCAGGTGCATCGTGCATGTGCACTTACCGCAATACACCAGACTGCCATGAATCCGCTTCACCACCAATACTAGTGATACACCCGTTTACTCTTCAGCACCAGCAGCTTGGTCAATCGGAAAGCATATGCTGAAAGGCTGCAAGCTAACCTTGGAACATGATCATTTGTCTTTCTCTCCTTTTCTCTCCCCTTTCACGCTTCGTATGGTATAATTTTGCTGCCTATGATTTGTTTTCTCGACTGCAGTCAGATGTTAAAGCAGTGATTCGACAGGCCTGCCTCCCTCCTTGCAGACGGCTGGCTGCCTGGGCTAGCCTAGGACTGGACGAAGTGGATGACGCGGTTATTCCTTTCAAGTAGTGAAGCTACCACAACTCTCATGGCACCCAGGCAAACCACTGCCCTGCCGACACCACGGGAGTGGCACAGAAAAGGAGGGGGAGGTGGGGGTGCGAGGTTGCTGAAGCTGCGGCAGAGCTGTAAAGAACTTTAGATTGGCCGAGGATGTATCATGCCAGGTGTATCCTGTAGGGTTGAGCCTAGCTAGAACCATCTTGATGTTTGTAGTGAACGTTGTAATCAAGTGTCGAGCGTAATGTGTACCTTGTCTGCAGATGAGCCTTACAAATGCTTCGTGCCCCGCGTGGATATAAGCATCAGATCATGATTTGTGTTTGCTATGGAGGGTTGCCTAGCATCAAGGATACGCGCCGTGCTCATTGAACTGCAAACAGAAAACGATATTGCGATTATGGGTATTATCAAATTGAATGCGCCGGTAAAATTTCAAGACCTTATGCGGTTCCAGACTCCACCGCATGTGATGCGTCTATACCTTTGACCGTGAACTCCTTCAACATGTCCTGAGGGTGAAATAGAAAAAAGAGCGAGAGAGGCCTCCACAGTGACACGTGTCTGCTTGCTCAATTCTGAGGCCCATCGTCCGTGGTTAGCTATCCGGCATGCTCATCTTCTCCAGCCGGCATCCGAGGAAATTCACGTGTGAGTCTTCGCCCGTTGGCGACCAGGTCACGTCCTTGGTCATGTGGGGCTGCCAGCTCCCCGGCACGTTGAACACCACCGTGTGAAGAGAACCGCCGCTCTGCGCCGTCATCGCTGCTGTATGTGCTCTCAGTCTCCTCCGCAGACTCGCTGCTAGCCCACGGCCTCCGCGGCGCCGCACCATCGGTGGGCGTCGAGTGCACCGAGTCGTCGGTCCACTCGCCGCCGCCGGTCGGGGAGCCGAGAGGTGGGGGGCAGACGAGCTCTTCGATCTGCCGCGACATCTCCCGCTCGTACTCGGCCTCGTCCTCCTCGTCGCCTATCATGAACTGGGGCGAGGGGGCCACGCCGGGGGACCGGGCGGCACAGCCCCGCCGTTCGTGCTGCGCTCCGTGCCCGATCGTCATCGCCTCGCTCGACTCGTATCCGTCGGCGTTCACCACGCGCAGGGCCGGCCTGGGCTGTGCCGCTTCGGTGGTGGGCCCGTTCTCATCCTGCCACGAGTGGCGACCGGCCTTGTCCTTGCCGCCGCCCGTCCACGCGCCAAGATCCATGCACTTCTCCTCGTTCTGTGGGCTCTCGACCCGGAGCGTCGGCGACGATCTCGTGCTGCTGCTGCTGTTGGTACCGTAGCCCGTATCCTTGGGGGCTGTTCCGTCGTCTGAGTCTTTGTTTCGCTTGGTGCATATCAGGGTCTCGCACGCGCCGCCCAGGATGCAGAGGACCAAGACGGCAAAGAAGACGCCCAGAAAGATACCGACGATCTGCCCATTCGACACCTGCTGGTCTTCTGATCTCTGTTGGTGCATCGTGTGGTTTTCGGATTCGGGTTCTGGCTTGGGCAGGCCTAGCACGGGAGACGCTGCCAGGCCCAGTGCCAGCGCGGTGGCCGCAAGGGCTGAGAGCATGTCGAACTGATTGCTCGACTTAGTTGTTGATCCAACCAAAATGATTGTGTGGACGCACAACGGTGCGCATTCATTCAGTATTTATGTATCTTCGAGGACAAATGAGTGAGTTTTGGCCCAGTCGGTTGGAGGCCAGGGACGGCAAATACTAGAGGTGAGTTGACAAAAGGTGCGAAACAGATTCAAAAGCTCCAAGAGTGGGCGAATACATCATTTCTACCGCCTTTTTATCGCTCCAAGTCGATGACTGGGAGTGCAGAGTTGTTTTGTTTCCGACACGACGCTCGAACATGCGCACCGCCCAGAGTCAGCGAGGCCCGTTTCTGTTCTGAAGACGGTGCCCGCCGCCGGACTGCGATGTTTCTCACCGCGGGGCCCGTTGAGCAGTCATCTTGATTGTTTCAGACCAGGAATTATTGGTCATGGTCAACTCGGGGTGACACGGCGATGGTGGTTGCTGACGGGAGACCACGCCGCATGCGACCTGCGGGCGCTGACTGACGAGGCCCGGAAGTTGGCCATGAGACGCGGTCTGCCGACGACGAAACATTCGACACGCGGTATGACTGTTGGCCCTTTGAGAATTCCAAATGTCGTTTCGGGTTGAAAGGGGCCTAGGAAACAAAAAGGCCGGCCTCGGCGATCTAGGCACCGCTGATGCGCCCCCGTCCCTTTGCGATGCTCCAGCTCTCCAGCTAGACACGGACCTCAACGCGTCGGCTGTGAGCCTTCGAGGTCTGCAAGCCCCTTCACGTCAGCAGTTTCTGCGAATTCCTTTCCATCCCGTCCTGCCAGTCTGAATCGTTGGACCAAGATACGATTATCTACTTACCTAGGTACTTTGGTCCTCAACGCGAACCACTTGCTTGGCACGTCCGAAGGAATCGGATGACATCGGGGCGCTACCTACTTCGGCATAGAGCCTCATCCGAGGTCATCATTCACTACATATACCTGCGCATGCTCAGTCTACAAGACCAACAATGTCCTCTGTGCCATTCTCTGCGGCAAAATCAAAGATCTGAAACGAAATCCTGTGCTGAACGTGAAGCTGGAGTTTTCTTGCAATTCTCACAGGACTTCATGGGCCCGCCTTGGCGTCGCACATCGGCAAATGGCATTGCCGTGGAAGACACTTGTGTCTCTACACACCCGGCGCAGGGTCCGCAGTGTGCGGGCTGCACGGCTCTGACGCTTGGTTCCCATGTTCGGATCGAGATCATCGCAAATCCAACGGCCCTCGTGATCTGTCGATCGGTTTACCCCGGAGCTTTTAAGCTCACTCGAGGCAACGTGGAGATGAATTCTAAAACAGATCATACTACCCAGGCATTATCTCGACGGCTCCAACGTCTGCCAAGAAGCACGGGCACAAAAGATGTCCACGATGACGAGCAACTTCAGTGTCGCCTCGGCACGCAGTCCCAATCTAGGATGGCGCGACCCTCCAACGACGATTCTCCCCCGCGTCAATCGTCCTGTTGGCCCGCGGTGGGGAAACCGACATGGGGGGGTGACGATGGCGATGATCCCTCGGCACATGCACGTTATATATGCATTTTATTATCCTGTGAAACTTGACGTCAAGCGGTAGCATTGCATCAGGTTCAATCCGAGAGGTCTCGTACACAGAGAGAGATTTGTCCTCACTGGGGTCTGTATATCGTGTGACATAAGTGCCAATGTTGGTACTCGAGGTGCACAATGTGCCGACGCATGCGGGAAGAATGATGAGATTTTCCCACACAGGTAGGTAGGCATTGATCGTGAACGGCCAAAGTGAGATTCAGATTGAGGACTTTCATCATGTATTCACGACACCTTGAAGACACGGCATCTGATCTTGTCAATGGGTTGCGGTGATCGCAGGGACGAAGAGGTGGGGGGGATCTGCTCGCGGCACGTACTGTAGTAACAACAAGATGGGGCCTCGGACAAGGGTAACAGCTGGCAGGGGTCCAATGTTCCCCGTCGACGAGGCACGTGGTACGCAGTCTCGCTACGGACTTACGAAGTATGACCTTTGCGCAGCGATAGCACCCAATCGCAAGGTGAACAGGCCACTGGTCAAATAAAATCTGACCGAGGAATCGCGCAGCGTTCGAGCCTCACCTGGCTGGCGCAAAACATGTTGGACGAGTACGACACGGTGGGCGGTACTCCGCAATCCGTGCTCCGCTCAGCTGTCGGCGCAAGGCTCCCTGTCCATCCAGTCGAATAGCCCGACACGGTCGAGGCAGAGACCTCAAAAGGTCAGTTCGGTTGCGCGGCCAGCGGCACCGGCGGTCCTTGCAAGTCCAGTCAAGCCCCGGCAGTGAAACAAAGGCGCACAAGTGGTGTACCGCAGTTTCTCGTTCACACGAGTCGCGACGTCGGGGGCAACTTTCTGACAAGGGGAGGGGGGAGGGAGCGTTTTTTTTGCCGGCTGAGGGTTTCACCACGTGTGCTCATCTCATTCCTCGCCGGATCTTGCCGTCGTGACTGGTGCCAACCGGACGTCCGATCCGGCGACTTCGAGGCCGTGCTGTCCGGCACCGCACGGTGCAGATAGGTCGGGCTGCCGCGTCTTCCATGCCCATTTTTCTGTCGTCGAACGCGTCAGTGCGTCGCGGCTCCTCGGGTCTGTTTGGATCTGTCAAGCTTGTCAGGGCTGCTCGGTACCGCTGTTGGCTGTCGATATTCCAGTAATGCGATTCAGTGGGTAGGTGACTTGGCACTCGGAAGTATGAAGCTGGCGAACAGCTGTTTCAAAGAAGCACTCTCAGGGTTCGCACCCGATCAACACGAGCCAAGGGAGAGTTACTATGTGAAGAAGGAGAAGAAGAAGAAGAAGAAGAAGAAAAACCCGCTGACGAATGCACGACGTTGGAGGGCCTTCGCTTGGTCTTGAAAGCTGTTTGGAACTCAGTGTTTCGTTTCGGTGTGGATGAAACGGGCCCACGTTTTGTTGGGCATCTGTCAGCATGACCATGGTTGAACCAAAGTGATGGCGGCTTGCGTACCTGGGTGGTTGTAGTGGCTAGGTACGCCGTGGGCCGCGACACCACAGCACTGCCGATGTACTCCGTACTACGCCCGTGGCCGATAGCAGTCAGCCTGGGGGGCTACTCCTTGCCTTCACAAGCAGTGAGGTCGATAGGCCGGACATGCCGTTAACATAGGACAAGTCGCGAAGAGAATGGGCTCGGTAGCTTCCGATAAATTGCCCGGGTGTGTGGCACGCCTGCCCAGGTGGCGCCAAACCTTGGGAGTCTAGATCCATGGTTTGGCCCATGTGAGTTCCCGGGCCGTCCGTCCCTACAGAACAGCCTGGGGTACCCCCTCGGCTGGATTTGGAAGAAGAGGCCTGCTGCAGGTCAGCTGCAGAGGTTTCCGCAGCGCTGCACAGACAAGTCCCGCCGACGGTTGCAGTTACCAGCCCGAGGCCGAAGGCGAAGCTGACCCAACGTCGTCAATAGTGCATGTAGATAGGTGTGCATTGCGGCACGCTGCACACTTGTGGTACAGCACCATGATAAGACCCGAAGGACGAGTGGACAAGCCTGACAAGTTGCTTGGGCTGCTGGGGGCCGTCGAGTTATTGCTCGCTTGAATACCACCAGCCGCTTCTGGCAATCGATACCAAGGCCCTCGAGCACAAGGGGATCCTGAGCTGGAACACCGTCATGGGAAGCCGAGGAGGGAAGCAAACCAAACCCCCGCAAAACATCTTGGAACTGCCAGTCAGTGGACTTGGACACTGACCGACAGACACATGATCATGCTGGCAGGCTGGATGCATACCGAAACGACGAGTGCCAGTCAACATCATCATACTGTAGATGGAATCCAGATTGTGATTCCTCGGCTGGCCCCTCATCTGGATGGGCTGGTAGCCAGGGGTGGAATGCACCATCCTCGGCCGTGCCAACCCTCCCATGCCATGTCTGTTTTAGGAGGGTGTGCCTTGATCGTCGTGAGGAGGGGGTCCAAGGTCTCGAAGTGCATCATCCCTGTTGATCCGTTCCCCAGAACGAAACGCATCTTTTGCGCGAGGCCCCCAGGGCCCCCAAAAGCCCCCCAGACCCGCAAATCCTGTGAAATCGCAATGTCGATGCTCCGAGCGGGCGTCTCAGTGTTCCTGGCCATGGTGATTGACACTTACCCAGCGGAGAGTCAACGCCGCCCATCTTCTCTGCCTGTCTGCCTGAGACACCCCGGAAGAGCGTGGTCGATCACCTTCCTAATACCGAAGGGATGTTTTTGCCCTACCTGCCTACGCTTCCTGCAGGGCAGCGGTCAACGCCACCTCTGCAACGAAGCCCCTGCGGGGGAAGCGTGGTGAAGACCCCAGCTCCCTGGCCGCTCCGACGTCACGCCAAAACTTTGTGCGGATCTGGTCCGCACGCTGCCGAGATGCCACTTTTTTTTCCTTTTTTTTTTTCTCTCTTTGTTGCACTGGTGCGTTGCCTCGGTACGCCATACACCAGAGAAGCAGCAAGTCACGGGCAAATAGCCGTGAGATTCTATGGCTTTCAGCACGCCGCTAGCTGCGCAAGCGTGCTTCCGAGAATGGATCTCGGAGCGTACGGCATTAGAGTTGCAGTAGTAGGTCGAGTGGAGAGCATGCCCTGCGTTACGACCCTACAGGCTACGTACCATGTGAGCGTGCACTACCATAAGTACAGGATTTACCAAGTACATCATCCTGCTCTCCTCAGCCTGATAGAGTGCCACATCCCACGCCCTTGGCTTTGGAGGAGTCAGCCCTCATAAACTCTGCCCACCTCTATATATCATTTCGTTCCAGTTTTTTCTTCTTCTTTGACGCCTTGCGAACGAACCACTAGCACTACAGCAATTTACGATTTCACAGAAAAGTTGAATAATAGAAAGACGAGCAAAAGTGAAAGGCCCCGGGTGCTTGTTCGTGGCAACATGGATTCGTTGTAAGAGAACATCCCCGCCCTCTTTCTGGGGAGCACCAACGTCATCCCAACCTTGGGGGAAATCGCACCGTGATCCCGGATGTTCTTGCAGCAGCAACACTGCGCACAGCTGCGTGCATGTTCAACATTACCGGACTGACAGAGCCTACTCGGAACAGATCCATCACCAACGGCTGCTCCGAAGCCAGCAGCGCCATCTCCAAGACGTCGCCCACCCTACGACTCTTCATCCGACAAGTACGCGAGGCACGAGTTGAGCTCGATAGCGTTCTGGCCGAAATAAATTCCCTCGACGGCGTACTGGATCTACTCAACGACGATGCCAGCTCGTTCCCGCACGACCTGGCGCGGCGGACGCCGCCGCTGCTCGAGCATTGCACACAGATTATCAAGCAGATCGAGGGCTACATGCACGTTTGCAACGGGCTGGGCCTGACGACGCGAGACAAGAAGTTCAGGTGGCTGGCCATCAAGGGCGACATGGTGAAGCTCAGGTTTACGCTGGAGGGCTACAAGTCCATACTGGCGGTGGTGACAGATCTAGTTGGCCTGTGCGTTCGAACCCAGTCTCCGGCCCTTTTTTTCTTCCTTTTTTTTTCCCTTGTTGCGCGTTAAGTATGTATGTGAGAACCAAGGACTAATCGCCCACTTTGTAGGACGAAATCTCTGGCAGAGAATAGCCGGCTGTCCATGTCCAGTGACTCTCCGCGCTATGCGGACGCCGTTGAGTATCAGTCGGCGGCTAACGACGACATCAAGAACGACCTGACGCATGTGATGGCGGCCATGGGCGGTCTGCGCGGGAGGCTGCAGGGTGACTTCAAAAGCAACTACGCCGTGTCGGACCTAGAGAGCTATTTGGACGCCATGCATTTGCAGGCTACAACTTTGAACACCGGGATGGATGCGAGGAGGCTCGAGGCAGCTCAAGCTCCGCGCATCCCACGGAGGGCGGCAGGCCGTGACGAGAGACATCCCTCCGGCACATCCAACTCCTCATCGCTAGGTGACGAGCCGGACAGTGCGATCGAGATGACCGACGGGCCACCATCGCCTTACCAAAGATCACCGAGGAAATTCCCTCCGGGGGACTCTACTCCTCCGCCACGGTCGACCAGGAATAACGATACCCCCGTGCCGCCCGCCGTGAGCTCCGTGCCCGTCGTCGAGATAGACGAGTTCCTCGACGAGCTCGGCGAGGATCCCACGGGGCAGCCGCCGATCCCCCCTCCGAGGGCCCGAGGTCACAGTAACTCGCTGCTGAGCTCGAACTACAACCCGGACTCGATGCTCTCACCGCGTAGCGTGAGCGAGTACAGCGCCCTGGTGCAGGACCCGGAGGGCAACACGGTCGTGCCGAAGCGCATCAGCTCGATCCGCAGCCGCGCAGAGTCCGAGGAGGCGAGGTCCACCTTGGGGGATTTGATGACCATCAGGTCGCCATATCATGATCTCGTCGTCGGTCACAATGGCTCGGAACGCCAGGATGATATGGACACGGCGGACCACAAGCACGGTGACACAACCACACCGCCGTCGTCCGCAGACAACCGGGTAGGACGGGGTACCGATAGGTTGTTTGGGCGGATGAATTCTTTCAGCGTGCCTGCACGACCCACACGACCTGGGTCAGCACAAGGAGACCGAATACCCGACACCGCCAACCCCCCGACGAATGCAGTCCGGCCTGAGACGCCAGAAACCTCGATGCCCAAGGCGTCGATGGACACCGTCAACACTCAGGCCACCCGATCATTCCGCCCATCCTTCTCCATCAGCTCCAAGGCAGGCAGCATCCGGAGCAACAGCTCACGGCTCTCGTCTGTCTTCTCGCGCGTCAGCTTCTGGAGGCCCAGAACCGAGGTCATCACCCCGCCCGCCGAAGAGCCCGAGCCCGACGACATCTTCGGCGTGTCCCTCAAGAAGTCGATGCAGATGGCCTCGGCCAGCGTGCGCACGCACCACGACGGCTCCCAGAGCTCCTCCCGGCGCGAGTTCCCGCGGTGCGTGCTCATGTGCGTCTCCTTCATCAAGGACAACGGCGGCGTGCGCGTGCCCAACATCTTCGGCGGCGGCGGCGACTACTGCACCATCGGCGGCGGCGCCGGCCACGACACCACGGTGCGCGTCGCGGCGCTCAAGGAGGCCTTCAGCGCGCCGCCGCACTACGGCGAGGGCAACATCGACTGGAGCGGGCACGACGTCTACGACGCGGCCGAGCTCATCGTGCTGTTCCTGCAGCAGCTGCGCAGGCCGCTCATCGCCGAGGCGGTCGCCAAGCGCTGGATCGTCCTGTCCAAGCAGGCCACCCTGCCGGGCTCCATGGGCCTCCGGCTGGACTCGTGCATCGACTTTTGGGACGAGGCGCTGCTCGGGGTCCGCGGCCCCGCGCGGAGCCTCTTCAAGCTGCTGCTCAACCTGTGGGGCGACATCGCCGACGCCGCCGACCTCAACGACATGACCGCCGAGCGGCTGGCCGCGCGGATGCTCAACCCGCTCATGCACCTGTCCGCGGGCCGGTATACGACCGACTACATGCTCGGGTTGGCGTTCTTGATTCGGAAGCGCAGCGAGTATGCCATTATGCTCAGGGAGGGGAGGAAGAGCCACGCCGCGTTTTGAGCAGTCGGTTCTCTGAACGGCCCTATTTTGGGCTCGCTGTTATCATTGTATGAGTCAAGTGTACAGTTCAGGCCCGATGACACCATCACAGTGGGCATGGACCGCGGCGCAACGCATTTCTGTTTTCATGGCTTCATATACCCACATTCTTTTGTCGTCGGTCGACTCTAGTACTTTTCCAAGATACCCTCAATACTACTTCGCTCGGTCTGATAATGAGTTCTGCGCGGTGGTCTCCACTTCGATACATCTGCCGGATGATTTCCATCGTGATACCATAATAGGGTGAAGGGCTTTGTTGGTCATGTTGCAGACCTCGGGAGACATTTCTGGTCGTGTTTGACGAAATCCGGATCGGCAGACGTCCTGTTGTTGCACATAAGCTCTGCTTCGTGCTCCCCGTGATCAGAGATGATCCGAAAGGACCCCCAGTGGGTCTATCCCAGAGGTGCCTCTTACCTAGGTAGTGTTGAGAATGGTGTTCCCCCTCGGCTTGACAAAAGGCGACGCCTCTGCAGCAGCAACCGCGTGTTCAGCACAGCAGATGAGGACGCAAGGTCAAGAGTACTAGGTAGGTTTCATAATGAAGTCATAGAAGGCAGTTCCCATCGTCGACAGGACGTTCCAAAATTATCGCATGCGTAGGAACAAAGCAAAATCCTAGGGCCCTCTCAAGGGTGGGCCGAGCGGGTGACAAGGCTGAGATCCTGTGGCGGTCGGTGCGATCCTTCTTGATACTCGCGGGGCAGTACAAATTCTACGCTGCCCAACCGTTGTTGCTTCACACTGGTCCCGAGAATTTGGAGGAGCGGGGGGGGGGCAGGATTACTTACTACGCAGCTTCATATGTGGTGTATGGGGGGCGGTGATCTGGGGAATGCACGAGTGAGATTCAGCCACGGTGGGTTCGAAGATCTGGCCATGTAGCACACAAAAAAAACCTTATCTCTACAAGAGAACCAAATTTTTTGCTTCGGTCTGCAGCGAGCCTACTGCGGTGCTCGTTGTGCTGACACTTGGGTGAGACGGAGCAGGCTGGCGAGGAGATCGCGTGTGACAGAGTTTCAGCTTCCCGAATCCTTTCTGCAGGCTACCGTCCGCGGTGGTGGCTCAAGCCTTATCCTTAGGATTGCATAGCCTGATCTCCATGACAGTTGCCTAGACGTATTGATGAGACAAGTAAACCTGCCTGAAGTACTTTGTACTTACTCCTGTTTCTGTGCTGTGAATACTTATTGATATCTCATACGCGCCCGCTCTGGAGGCTGATGTATCTGTTTGCAGAATATCTATAATTCCGATTGGAAGTGGTCAATATTGACGCCGATCCGGAATATAAAGACCGCCACACGGATCTTCAGAAACCTCGAGACCTTTTCCAGCAATCTGTGTATGAGCAATAGAAGCAGCACCATGTTGTCCATCATATCAATAGGCCTGCGGGCTTTTCAGGTTCGTCAAACTGCTGCATTAAAACCCCGGGCCAACGCTTCCGTCCTCCCTGCCAGCATACCTAGGTATACACCTCAAGCTCTCTGCAAATAGTCTCCTGACAGACCTCAGATCCTCTTCGCAATCGTGGTCGTTGGACTTTCCGCAACATTCATGAAGGCTCAACATATCGGTGACTCCCCGACGACAACTCGCTACAGCGTCTTCGTGGGTGCACTGGGGTAAGAAACCACTCGTGTCCCGTTTCCGAACCCAGAGTCCGCTGACATGCATGCTCGACCCAGTATGCTGGTGGGTGCCTTCGGCGCGGTCGCTCTATGGGTCGACAGGATACCCAACATGATCCCAGTCGTAGCCGATGGCGTCGCCGCAGTCTTCTTCGTCGCCGGCGGGATTGCATGGGCCGTCGGGATGAAGGGGGTGTCGTGCTCGGAGGGCAACCTCCTGAAGCTCTACGGGAACCCTCTTCTCAATCGTGAGTATCTTGCCCCTCGCCGCCACCGGGCAGTATGAAGTCTATGTGTCGAGGTACCTATTGAGAAACCGAGTCCCTGAGTGCTGACTGAGGAATGCGTTTCAACAGAGGGTTGCCTGCCTACCAAAGACAAAAGTTCGCCACCATACTGTTACGTATTTGGTGATCACAAGGAAATTGCCGACCTCTGGCCGAACCCATTGCAAGGCCTCTGTCAGAAGGCCTACGCAAATGAAACATTCCAGTTTCTAGGGTTTGCTGTCTTTCTTGTTCTCGTTCTTCTGGGCATCCTGATGATGAAGAAGCGTGGCTCAAAACCGTCCTTTGTTGCCTGAGCCAGTAGGTTAGCCGTCGATTTGAGGGGGGTCATATGTTTGGGGGGGGGGGGGGCAAGTCGGAAAAGAATTTCCGAGGCGACGAACTCGAAATGCTATCCGTCGAGTTAGGCTGATGATATCGACATATTGGATCGAGCGTGGCAAGTTTCACTGCAGTCCTTCAATTTGCGATCCGGAGTACAATTACATTCGCCGCATACCAAGATACGAGCTGAGAGCGCTATGCATGTATATTTCACAAGTACTTGGCCTCGATGTAATGACTGATGAAGTTATGCGCCTTGTGAAATGTTTCATTATTCTTGCTCAAGGCTGGATTTCAATTTCGATTACTTATACATGTTGACGATAATTACACGGCGTGCATCCTCTTGGGATTGCCCGGATGCGAGGTCAACCGAACTTCATCCTCGCTGCTATCGTATCTCTTCACTTCATCGTCTGTGCTTCCAGAGCTGGAGTGATGAACCGTGACCTGGAATGTCCTCGTTTGTTGGATGCCCCCGTCGGTGTGTTGATCATCGCGATCAGTCGCTCGTCCACCCGAGATCGACGACCGGATCCGTGACTCCGTGAACGTCTTGAGTCCAATGTCGCGCTCATCTGCGTATTTGCTCGTCCGCTGGTCGACCGCCCCCGAGGCCGCCCCGCCGCGAGGTGTGCTGCTGTGGACCCCCGAGTCGGGATGATGTTGGTAGGCGTCGGCCTGTCCGCTCCGGGCAAGCTTGACAATCAGAGAGGCCATTGTCATCTCGATGTTGAGCTTGGCCATGTAGACGAGCGGGTGGAAGAGGATGAAAACTTCTTGATTCGGCAGCGACATGAGGCCGATGAGAAGGACCTGTGTTCGCGAGAACGGGTCAGCAACCCAAGCACTGTTGGCTCGTGACGACTCTGGCTGGGAACACTCACGTCAAGTAGAACAGATATGACCATCAACCTGGCGTTGAAAGTCACCAGGGGCGCATATTTCATCATGCCGAGGTGGTTCACGAGACGCTGCTTGACGACCTTCAGGAAGTACCAGTTCAACCCTGCGTCGACGAGACAGATCAGAACTTTGGACGTTCTGTCCCAATACCTGTTGATCTCGACATATCTATAATTATCCGTCAGTATTCTATTGGGGTTTGATGGAAGCGGCAGCCATACGTAGAGCTGACCGGGGGATCCAGATGAGCAGGAATGAAGATGCAAAAGACAGCTATATTGATAGCTGAAATGACCATCGCCGTCCCCCATTTCAGTCTGTCGATAGTTCGTTGCGTCTCAGCGATGATGGCTATTCGGTTGATAATAATTTGCATAAGCAGCTGGATCTCAAAGACCCAAAAGAAGAGAATAAAGAAGAGTTGGGGAACGCTGGAATCATGAGGTATTAGCGTCAAGTGCACTTTGATCTCGGGGATATTGTTGTGACTGACCCTGCTTTCACGATGTCATGAAAGATGAGGTAACCCAAGATCAGAATCGCGACGTTGGCGGCGATCTCGCCCCAGATCATGTAGACATACGGACTCCTTCGCGGGTTCTTGCTTCGTCTTGTCTGCTTGATAGCCTCCCAGACGGTCAGGAAACCGAAGCCGAGGACGAAACCCACGGCGAGGGCGGCGACGGTCTGGTCTTCGCCCAGGGTGCTTGTAGAAGCCATCAGCAGCCTCCTTTTGACAGCTGGAGCCCGGGGAAAGTTGACACACGGCAGATGTGAGTAAGGTTGCACTTGCGGGAATCCAGACCATGTTCCCAAGGTGCTGTTCTTTATGAATAGTTTTTGCCATCGCTGCAAGGAAATCTTTGAAACAATGCGTACCCGTGTAGCCGCTGGAGTCGGGGCACTTGAGGCCCACATCGTCTGAGCGCACATGGTGCTACTTCATAACACTCCACCTCGACCCCTAATCCCAAGAGTGGTGGCCGAAACCAGAGATGAAGATGTCAATATGGACTCCACGCCATGTGGGCGTCTCCTGGAGCTTGTCAATGCATTCCGCGGACGTCGACGATCCTCTCTGAACAGTGAACACTGGCATGCCTGCAGCCTGGTATGTTCTCCAGCGCCAATTTCCTGCCCGCCCGGCAGCAAGGAGGAATGTCAAAGGTGCAAAACCGAGCAAATATTGCCAGGCATAAGTATCATCAACGCCCCGATAAGACACGCAAGACATGGCTACTTGCAGCGAGCGCGCCTGGCGCGAAGCACCGAAGAGGTCCTCAGAAGCTGATAGCCAGCGCATGGTCCTCCCTTCTTGCAGCTGTGGACCTGATGATCTTCAAGGGTCTTCTTGCACGGTTCTCCCTCCCGGGGAGGTTCCGTCCTGGCAGCTTCCGACCACGAGTAAACAAGCTTCCGTCCGGACTCTTTTGCTACTTAGCAAAGGGCTGAGAACGCAATGCCATGTGGTACGACCAATTCAAGACGAGGAGGCTTCCGCAACTTGATGTATCCACTTCCGCGCTCTTCCAATGTTCATTGCCCAAGCAACACATAGTACAGCGGTCGCAGACTCCATGAGACAGCGAACGGCCTGTTCTCGCAGATCACCCGTCGATGACGATCGTTCAAGCCCTACCTGGCTCGGGTGCGAGCCCCCGGGGCCCGGAGCATGCAAGCAGGCAAGAAGAGCAAGTCACTGTAACTTGCTTGCACGGGCGCTATAACTCTAACTAATCAGCTAATGTCGGAACCTGGCGAGCTGGAGGTCATCTTGCCAGTCGCTCGGTGGCTAAATCGGGCCAACCTCCAAATTAGCTAAGCCCAGTCGAAAGCTCAAAATGCTTCTTGAAAAGCGTTTTCAGTCAATAAAAAAACTATCATAGTAAAGAGCTGATTCTGATGAGTAGACTGATATATCAAAAGTCTCCATACATGCTGTGATGGAATTTCTTGTCTTGGTGGAAAAGTGGGGATGCATTGGAGGTTGGCCCGATTAACCCGCCGAGCCACTGCGTGCCTGGACCGAGGCTTATCAAAGGGGGCCACGCCTTGACAATAAGAAGGCAGCTATAGGACAGGACACCACCGCCTTGAGCATCACAGAGCCCTGAGAGCCTAGACCCAACCCGGGTATGACAGCGTTCCTTATACCCGAGGCTTGTGCCACAATGCACCCTTTGGGTCTGGGGGCCAGGGGGGGATGTGGGGGTTCATTCCAAGGGACCCGCGATCTACAGTACATCAGACTGATCGACTACTCGTCAGCCTCTCCGATTCTCCTACGCTCAAACCCGCTACAAATCTCTCGACACGACGGACTCCAGGACGACTGTGCTTCATGACATCCCAAAACCGTATGTCATGGTCCCTGAGCCCCGAGCTGTCAGGGTCGCCAATGGTTACTACCTAGTAGGTAGTATATGAATTTTCTTTAAGGCCAATCGGTCCTTTGAGCCCGGCGACTTAATTCCAGCCGAATCCTTGTCCCGGCCGCCCACGTTTTTATTATGCCACCGAGTCGGACTCATGGTGACGACGGGAAAGATAGCCACGACAGGCAACCATCCCCAAAATGAGGCACAATAATTTCACGAGACGTTTTCATATTAATAAATGTAGGCAGAAATATAGACAGCTTAAAGCCTCGAAGAGTGCGTGGTTGTCCCCCCCCCCCCCCAAATAAATTAGGTCGTTACGGCACTGCCAGTCGTGCACGGCTCTTGATTCCTGGAGAGGTACGGCGTTGTTCAGACCACTGTTTGTCGTTTCACCAACGATTTGAAAAAGCTGATGCTCCCAGGCTCCCCAGGGAGTCTTTGCCGGAGCATTCAACAGTCGATGCAACCGAACAGCAGGCCAAGACTACCTAGCCTGCCTAGGTATTTCTCCATGGTCCACAAGGCCCCCACTATGTACGAGACATGAACCGACTGACAGGCCTGACAGGATGCGCTTCAGAAATCGCGTGAAGATTACCTAGGTATGTCGTAAGATAACGGCTGAATCCGACCCTTCGGAGGCCTGGAGCCTAGGCCAGTATTAGCAATTAGGTACATAAGTAGTCTGAACTTGTGTGGCCTCGATGGCTACAGAAACTTGCCAGCAACCCTACTAGTAGATGCATTCTACCTTGAGAGCCAATGGGACCAGGCAATCACTGGGCTATACTTCGGGATGATATTCAACAAATAGGTGGAGATGAAGTCGACTGCAATATTGGGCACAGTCTTGACAGCATGACAGCTCACTCCGGCAATATCTTCCTTGGAGCGGTTGATCCTCTTACTCCGATGTAATGCCTGGGTGAGCTTGTATGTATTATGGGAATATATGTTTTCCCCAGTATTGACACTGGCAGCCGGCAGTACGTTGCTGAGACACCAAAGACATTGTCCGGATTCATTTTCCAAGTTTGCCATGATGGACTTGTTGTTTTTATCCCATGCAGCTGCGAATTCTAATCAGTTCTTTGCACAAGCAATTAAGATCCACGACACTGGACCTTGCTTTACGGCTAGATCTTCGCACGACCGCGGTTGGCATGAAAGTTTTCACCACATCGTCCTGATCGTGTAACGCCAGCCAACATGCCTTCGGCCTCTCCTTGGACAGCCTCTCTCCTCACTTTCCGAAGATAAAGAGCATGGCGATAGTGTCGGTTCAATGAAGCTCCTGGTCGTCCGATGCGTGACGCACCCTCGATGACACTTTTTCCGCCCTCAGCTTAGCGCTGATCTACATATCCACCTCAAGGCCTGATCGCGAGAACTTAGTACGCCAAGGTGTTCCACGTGCCGGTCAAGACGGTGTCCTCCAGACTAGCTGCACGGGCTGCAAGCCACAAGGGGATGGCCCGCTTACCCCTACCTAGGTATCTAGTCGCAAAAAGAACAACCGAGCGACGAACAGAAGAAAAATGCAATCGGTTTTGGGAACTATTCTGCTCAAGCCCCTTGGCCTGCGTCAGCCCCACCCCCCGCTGTCACCAGGCAGTGAATTCCGGCTAACGCAGAGCTTACTGGTATTGGTACGCAGCTCCGGCTCTTGGAGTGCCAGGATCGTGCAATTGCTTCTCCCGCGGTTGACGAGGCCAAACGCGGCCCTTGGGCAGACGGTCGTTCGCTGTTGACGCGGACAGGACGGGGATGTGGGGGGCGGGGGGGGGGGTCCGTCGACGCGCAGGTCGTACGACTAGTGGGTTTGATCGACCGCAGGTCCAGTCGACGACGACTATAGGTTGATAGCTATAGCAATAGCCCGGTCCGCCTCGGACCGGAGGCATACGGCCACCAGAAGGAACCAGCTGGCCAAATGGCTAGCTAGGCCGATTCGGCCCAACGGCAATTAAAAGGGACCGTACGCATATACGCCTAATCCCTTTGGCATACAATAATAATTTCCCTTTCATTCCTTCTACTAAACATCATTAATAACAATAGCAAATACACTCGTTTTCACCCTTTATTTAAATCTTTTTATATATAAAGATTAACTTACCAATACTAATTAATAGTTAAATAGTTAATTATAAATAACAAGGTAAAAGAAATAAATCTTGCCTTAAAAACCGCCGCAATATTCCCCAAAAGGGGTATACCATTTACGACAATAAGCTTTATACTTTTAACAAAAAACAATAAATAGCTTGCAAAAAAACTTTAGTAAAATTATTATTAGCAAAAAGCTATTTTTTTTAATTATTAAAAATAGCTAAGAAACTTTAGCAGAAGTTATTACTAGTAACCCTTTTAATATATTTATAACGCAAAACAATATATAAACGACTTTAAAACCTTTTTATAAACGCTGGCAGCTTATCTAATACTATACTATACTTTTGAAAAAACAATTAATTTTATATAAAAATATTAAAACCTCCTATAAAATTACAACAACAAGCAACCAATTAGTAAACCTCTTTGTTAAGTGCTTTTACCCCTATAAAAATCTTATAATTTTTTCCATTTTTACTATATAATAAAAGCACTAATAGCGCATATATACATAAACATATTAATAACTTTAAAACATCCTACACTGCGTTTTAATCCCTTTTCCATTTATTTTTACTCTATTTTTAAATATACGCATATATACATAACAATCTAATTTCCCCCTTGCTTTTTACCCTTTACATCTTATTACTATACTACATTTATTCTAAAAATCCTTATTCTTTAAATTAAGCGACTTAAATCAAACTAGTATAGCTGATCTTAGCAGTTTAAACAACCCCTTAGTTAAAGAGACAAAAACCCTAGTATTTAACTACAATGCTTAATAGCCTATTTTAATGTTAAGCAACTTTTTAGCTAAAATTAAAATCTTTTAAGCAATATAACCTTTATTTAATGCTTGCCTTTAATATAAAAAGATATAGTTAAGCGCTAGTTAAATATATTTAAATATAGCAGTTGCTAAGGTAATTGCTATCTATCTTAAATAATATAATAATAACTTTTTTTACTATTTTTATAAAAATTTTAATAGATAAACCGCCGATATATTTAACGCTGTCCCCTTTAACCTATGCTGCAACCTTAAGCAAGTTTTTTATTAAAATAAAGTTTATATTAAGCAAAATAATACTTTTATTAAACTATATTTAATAATTTTTACTATTTATAAAAAACCCTTTAAATAAGACTTAATTAAGCTTTAAAACTAAAAACTTAACCTAAAGTTATGTGCTTATAAATAATAGTAAAGCATTTTGCTATTAAAACCTTTTTAACCTTTATAATAAAAAAAAATACCTTAATAAAAGCCTTAAATCTATTAAGAGAAACCCTAGTAAAAATAACTAAATAGTATATAATAAACTATTAAAAAACCCTTAATATACTCCTAAGTTAAAAAAGCTCTAGAGAATAGCTTGTAATAAAGCCCTTTGCTATTATTGCTTTTGTTATAATTATAATAAAACCCCTTGCAACTGCTGTCCCTACTATATATATAATAAACTATACAACGCCTATAACTAAACCCTTTAAAAGTGCCCTTTTAATTATACTTATAATAAAACCTCTCAAGGTTGCCTCTAAAACAAAGCCCCTCTGTGTTAATTCTAATAAACCATATAATAAAACTGCGATTATTGCCCCCTAATCGTTTATATATACTATATAATACCCTATTCTTAATATTAAAACTGCTTATATATTATTATAATCTCTAGCAATATAACTTATATAAAACTTTTCTTTTACTTAAGTATTTAAACAATTATATTAATATTTAAACTTTAATCAGCTTTATAAAAATATATAGCCTAGATTAAAAGTATATAAGCAAGCTATATAACTTATTAAATAATAAGCTTAAGACTTTCTTTAGTTTTTGCTAGCATGCTTAAATTAAGCCTAGCTAATTTTACGCTGTTTTTTTAAGGATTTTAACCAACTGCGCTCAATGGTTTTATAAGAGCTATGTTACCTATTTTAATATATTTGCAAAAGCTTATATTAAAATTAAACGGCATTTTAATACAAAAGTTAACTATTTTTACTATTATATAAACTAAACTTTAATAACCTTTAATAAAATTAAGCAGTAAAATAAAGAAAAAAACCTTTATAAAGTTTTTAAAATCTTGCTTAATAAGCTATAATTATATTAATATGCTTTAAAACTAAATTATATAAGCAAATAAGCACTTAAAACTATAATAATCAAAGCTTGTTATAAAGTATATAAACTTAAATATGCTTTTTTTTAAGCTTGCCGTTACTTGCAAAAAGCTATTTTTTAACCTACGCTCTTTAATTAAAACTTATCTTGCTTATGGTTTATAATAATAATTAACCGCTAATAAAGCAGATAACTAATACTATTTAAACCGCTGCTATAATAATAACTATAGCAAAGGTAAAGGCTTTTGCAGCAGCCCTTATAGCAGCTTTTATTTGCGTAATAGCTTTTAAGGCTATAGTAGCAACTATTATAATGACTGCCCTCTTTAGCAGCATATGCTTTAAAAGAAAAAGTGTTATATATATAGCAAAAAAAGTTATTAGTTAATAAAACACTCTTAAAAGAAATATAATCAATTATATAACTAGTTTATTACTAACTGCCAATTTAACAATAATAACCCTAACAGCTTTAAAATGTACCTAGCAAGTTATAAAGGTAATAAAGTAAACTAAATATAGCTAAAAAACAAGGTTAACGATAATAACGAAAACTATAAAGAGAAAACCAAAGCCTTTACTTAGCTTGTAAACCAAAGCTTTTTATACTGCCTTATTAGCAATAATGTTTATTTTGCTAATAGCCTTAATATAAATGCTATGCAATTTTTTATTAAAAACTGTTATATTTAGTTATAATTTTAAAGTATATTATTGTTGGTAGGGTCTTACTTGGTGGAATTGTGCACTTGTTGGTTATGTAGTTGATTCGTAGTTGGTGGTTGTTGGAAAGAAGAGAGGCTATTTACGTTGGGGGATAAGGCCACGGAAAGTGGCTTATGTCCCCTTTTGTTCTGCATTAGCCGTAGCCGGCTAGCGCTGGTCTACGGCGGATTAGTCTTTTAGCTAGATAAACGTAGGCTTAGTCCTTTCTTTTAGCTATAAACCTATATTGGCAGTTTTTCTCTTTTGCTAGCTGTATAATCGTATACTTTCTTTTATTATTGTATAAAGATGTTTAAAGAGGCAATTGCTTGCCTAATGAGGTTAGCTGTATATATATATGCTTCTTCTTTCTATTCTTTCTCTTTTTCCTCCTTTTGTTACTTTAGTCTGTAGCTTTTTTTATAAATCCTTTTATTTATATAGTTAGTTGGTTGTTGTTAACGAGCCGTTTTAAAGCTCAATTAGGCGATGCTTTAGTTATAGTGTTAGCTAGGTTGTTGTCTTTATTGATTTATTTGATTTCTAAGATCTTTTGTCGTTTGTATAATTAATAGAGTGTTATTATATTAATTATTAGACGATTTTCTTTTATTATACTAAGCTTAATAAGGCATTTATATAACAAATATGAATCTATATATATAATAAGGGAAATAGGTAGAAGACTAAGTTGGTTTATAATTAGTTAAACTGTTGTTGCAATTGCTAGTCTAATGTTAAAATTGTTAACTATACCGTAGATTTCTAACGCTAAAATGCTCTAAGTAACTTTTTTGTACTTAGTAGAGCTTTAGTAGATAAGGTTGCCTTAAATTGTAAATTAGTTGTCTATGTAGATAATTTTATTTGCAAAGATAAATATAAATTTAATTTAAAAGCTTAAATCTTTATTGTTTGTAAATAAGCTGTTTATAAATATAAAGAGTTTAGCGGTTGAAAGGTTAAGGGGTATATATTATAAGCTTTGTTGAAGGTTGCCTATTTGCTAGGCAAGGCGCTTGTTTAGCGTGGTATATTTAGCTTTGCTGAGGTTTAGGGTTTGGGCGGCAGTAGAGAGGTTGAATGCTGCTTTTAGCTAATAGATTAAAGCAATATAAGCACCTTAGGCTTTTTATTTTAGGTAGCGTTAAGCGCGGTTTAAAAACTTAGCGTTAACGATAATAATTTTTATGCTTTAACCCTTTTATTGCAAAAGAAGGTTATTATTATTAAGTGATAATTTAGTGTTATTAAACTTAAAGGGTATTTTTATTATTAGCAGTGTTTTAGGTTTTGCTTAAAACTCGGCTTTTTTTAGCTTTTTATCTTTAGCAGTTGCAAAAGAGGTTATTGCTAAGATTAGGGTATTGTTTATCTATATGCTTATTAAACTAAATAACGATAATAGCCCCTCTATAATTAAAAGATATGGGTTATAGGTTAACGTTTTTATGCCTAGCTTTTTTTAGTAGTAGCCTTAGTATATTGCAAACTAATATACTCTTGCCTTGGCAATGCTATATAGCGGTTTAATTACTTAAATGATTGTTTTAGCAGAGTATTTGTATTTTAGTTTAATTAGAACAGCAGTTAAAATAGTATAGAATAGTTTTATTTATAATTATGGGTAGGCTTGCGTAATATTATAAAGTAAAAGCGTTATTTTTTAACTTAGAAATAAGGGTGCTAGGGTAAGAAGCAAACGCTAGCTTGCACGCTAAATTATGGGCAATTGTATAAGGATAGCTTTTTTGGTTATATTATTATAGCCCTAAATAATAAGGCGAGACTTCTTATAGGGCTTAAAGGTTTTACCTTTAACTTTCTAAATAATATAAGATTTAAATATATAATGGCTATTATACTTAGCCTTATTATATTGCTTAAAGCTAAAAATATCTTAGCTAATAAAGTCTTTTATCTTATATATATTAAACTTTTTAAACGGGGGTCCTAGCGCTGTGATGATGCTATTATTTTGTAGCTTGATAGCTAGTTTATAATTATCTTTCTTCTTTTTTATAATATAGGCAATAGTAGTAATATAGGCAGTAATCTTTTCTTTTAGTTTATTTTTAGAGCTTAGTGGCTATTTTTACTTACGTGGCTAAGGTGGTATAAGTGTTGTTTTTTTATTGGCGGTAGCTTTAGTATTATTATTAATAGCTTTATTGTTTTTGTTTTAAGGGGAGGGAGGAAGGTTAGGGTTTGTGTGGTTTTAATAGTATAGTTAAAGAAGAGTGGATTAAAAGATAATAAGTTTGTTAACTATGTTTAAAGTAATATTATAATTATTAATAACTGCAATTTTATAAAGGCTTTGCTACTTTTTCTTCTTTTACTATATATATACTTTGCTTTTTAAGGGAAAAAATAATATTGCGTTTATTATAAGATTATTTTTAATATTAAGGGCATTATTTACTTAGCGCTTGGCTAATGCTTTATAAAAAGCCTTTATAGCCTTTTAAATAGCCTTTATTTGCTTAAGGGTTAAAAGCAATAAAGGGGAGTTTATTGTGATTTAAGGGTAGGCGCTAAAGATTAAAAGTATAGGCACTAAATTGTTAAGTTTTGCTATATTATTAATAATTTTAACGGCTATTTGCAAAATAATATTATTAAATATAATGCTAGCTAATTTAACATATAAAATTTTAAATATTTAGCAAAGAAAGCTATAATATTTCTTTAGTTTACTTATTAATTAGTATATTTTTATAAGCACTTATTTACATATAATCTTTATTAGCCTAGCTTTATTTTTAAACTTTATTAAGGCAAAGTTTATATTAATATTATATATAATAATATTTAGCAGGCTTTGGTAGATATTAATCTAAAGTTAGCGTAAAGCTTTTTATATAACTTTAGCTAATATAAATAAAAAAAAACATACGCTTTAAAAGGCTATGAAGGCATTAACAATATAAAGAATAAAATAGCCGTTTAAATATATTACGTTGACTAAGATCTTATAATTAAAATTATAATTATTGTATAATGTAAACTTAAATTATTATAGCGCTAAGCTATTTATCTAATAATAATAATAAAACTTTTTAATTAATTATAATGCTTTTTTATTAATATTATTATGCCCTGCCTTTATTAGCATTTAGTATAGCTGATTTATTGCTAGATAGCTAAAATAATAATAAAGCTATTATAACTCGGCTTTTAAGAAAAAAGCTTTTGCTTATTTCATTTTACTTAAAAAAAACTATAAGTAGCCCTATTTACAAACTATTAAAAAAGCCTTATTGCCCTTAATTAACTTATTTATAATATTATTAAAATATACTCTTAAATAGTTTATATTAGCAAGGTAGAGAAGAAAAAATATAAGGGTTTTAAGAATATAAAAAGTAATCTTTCTAATAAGTATATAAAGAGAGATAATACTAATTAATATTATTATTAATTTTTTACTAAATTTAATAAAGGCTTAGCTAGCAGCTGCCTTATTAATTTAAAGAGATAGGTTTTTATATTAAAGAGCTATGCATTGTTTTTTGCTAATAATTAATACTTTTGCAGCATTTATATTAAAAAGAATGCTTTAAAAACAAAGTTTAGAATAATAGTCTTTAATAAAGAACTGTGTAGCTAGAGTATTTGCTTTAGAGAGGCTAAAGGCATTGTTATTTGTTATATAGTATAGGAATGCTTGGTTTATAAGGTATTAGGTAATAGCAGCGCTGTTTTTATTATCTTTACTAAAGTTTTTATAATTGTTGTTATTTTATAGCCATTGCTAGTTAAAGTTGTATTTTTTATAGTTTGCTAGAAAAACTGCAAATTTATTTGCTAATATACTTATAAACTTATATTAGGCAATATATTAATCTTTTATTTAGCAGCGTTTATTATTTAAATGTTTGGTTAATTAGTAATCTTTTTTGCTATAAATATAATACTTTTTTTTCTAATTGCTATAATAGTTACTCTAACTACAGTCGCTATAGTTGCGATTGCTAAAGTTGCAGCTATTGCTACGGCCGCTACTACAGTAGCTATTATGCAGATAAAAGTCTCTTTTACTATAAAAGAAGCTTTGGCTGTAGTTATTATTATAATAGTAGTTTAAATAATATTGGTTATAAGGCTCTTTGTTTGGTTTATTGATAATTATTTGGTAGGGAGAAAGATAATTAAGGTAGGTTTTAATTAATGAACGTAGGTTTAAAAACAATTTCTTATATTTCTTTGCTAGCTTAAAAAGAGCATATTTAAGTTTATATACTTTATAGCATGCTTAGATTACTATAGTCTTTAAAGCTCTTTTACTTTTAAAATTAAGGCCAAAGGCGCGTTAGCATAGCTGCAGCTTATTAAGCAAAGCTTAAAGCACTTTGTAAGGGCTTTTCTTAGGTAGCTATAGCCTTATTTTAGTAAATATTATAAAGGTTTAATTAGTATAGTAGTAGTAATAATTTACTTTTATATTAAAGTGCTTTTTAATTTTTTAGTATGCTATTGCAAAGTTATCTTATTATTTAATATAATAAATATAATAAGTTTTAGCCTAACTTATAAAGGTATAAAGAAACACAGC
>JALRMF010000204.1:0-87573 GCA_026120015.1 Dendrostoma leiphaemia
TTAAGATTATATAAAACAACTGGTCTTGTATGTGTAATACATTTTTTTTTTTTAGTTTCATCTGACATAGAGGGTCTATTCAAAGCTTTCTCTCTCATTTTCTCTATTGTTTCAAAAGAAAGCTTTTTACCCCCTGTTTAAACTACCTATCATATCTCGTCTTTCCTGGCCATAAAAATCTTTCATTTTTTGACGATAAACTTCAGTATGTTTATAACCAAAACTAGAACCTGCTTCAGTTAAAATATTATAATTGGGCAATAATAATTTGAAATATTTATCTTCTAAATTTAGCAATTCTTTGTTATTTTCTTTAGTAACTATATTAGGATATAATTCTAATACAATAAAAGCGAAATTATTTATATCGTATTTTTTTACTGCCAATTTTACTATTTTGCTACCTCGAAAATAAATTAAATGATTACTGAATCTAGCATTAAATTTATTAGTAGCTGCAGAACCTATATAATAATCTTTAGTTAATTTATTAACTATCATGTATATACCACTTAAACCTTTAGTTTTATCTAATATTTTTTTTCTAGTAGATTATAAACTTAAGTTTTCAAAAGTATATACAGGATTATATACCTAATTCCCTAATTATTGTATTTAATCTTTCAGAAGCGTAGCCGTCACAACCACTTTTATTTAAAAAACTCTTTGTACTAAATTTTCTTATATTTGAATTATTTAAGCAGCTACGTCCTATAAATGATAATTTACTATTTAATTTATCATACTTTATACTATTAATATTATTGAGGGCGGCATTGCCGCCTTCACGGTTAGGGTGTATATTTTGTAATATAATAAAAATAATGATTAAAAAATATACAATTGCACCATAAATGTTTATATTAAACCATTTTGGGCTATCTTTGTAACCCAAGAAAGCTGTAACAACTAAAGCAATAAATATTATAGTTCCTATAGCTCAAGTTAATGTTCTTGGAGCTCTGTAAGAACCGTAATATATACCTCTTCCCATGTGTAAGTACACTAAGAAGAAGAAAGCTGAAGCTGTATTAGCGTGTAAATAACGGATAAGTCAACCATTAGATACATCTCTCATAATCACTCTGGATTATCTATTTTTATTGATCCCTAGACGTACTATCTATGGGCTTAGATGAAAAAATAAATTTACCCTTATATAATCTATTCGTATCTATATAACGATTACATGTATTACTACTTGATTTTAATCCTGTTCGATCTCCTAAAAGGTTATCTTAAGACTAATTCAAAAGGGTAAATTATAGCTAACGTAAATTTGTAGTACTATTATATTGGAAATATCACATTTCATTATTACTATTCCGACTAAATATTAATCATTTTTATTAATTTTAGAAGCAATAATATAGCGATTTCGAAAAAGCTTATTACTATCTAGATAATTTTTAACCGTAACATCGGCACAATTTAACTCTCGACAAGTTAAACGTATGGAAGCATACTCAATTTTAGTATCTTTTTCAATATCTAAGACTTCAATGGCTATTGAATGTTGACTATTTAATCTGTCAATATGCTCTTTTAATTTTCGGGTATGTTCAAGACTCCGATTTCTTGGCCCTCTCATTTTGGCTTTAGCCTCATCTGAATGCTTAAAGCCTAATGGAGAACCAGCTTTTTTCAAAATATTATATTCAGGTTTTAATAAATCTAAATAATATTGTTCTCGAATAAGAGTTTCCTTCTTATCACAATACTCCAAGATTTCAAAACTAAAATTACCGTAACCATATTTAACTAATGCTTTACATATAGCACTATTTATTGATTCGGCCATAATATGAGCTAAACTAAAATACCTATAAAGACGTTTAGATAAATCGACACTACTTCCTACGTAACTTTTACCATTGTTATTATTTATCCAACGATAAATACCTGCTTTTCCTTTTATTTCTTTTATAATTTCCGCCTTTTGTACGTCAGCATTATTAAATGACACCAATGCTACCACAGAGAAACTATCATAGTTCATAATCAAAAAAGACAAGATTATCCGATCACCCTCATAGTCACGAGTTATTTGTTTATATAAAATGAAATTTTTTCCTCTAATTACATAAAACGAATTTAAATGGTGGTATGAGCCAAACTAAAAGAAGAAAAAGGAGAACCTTCCATTAAACCCTTATTTGTATATATATATACAATTCGAGGTTTATCTGATTTATTTTCTATTCTATATTTAAGCGCATTATCCACATGAGGAATAAAAAGTTTTACATTAAAAACAGGTTCTAATTTACTAATACTTTCAAATCTTTCATTGATATTTTCAATAACTTTATCTATATCAACTAAATTATTATTTGTGCTATATCTCTTATTAAGAACATCTGAAATATCCAAAAATAATTTTTTTCCTTCTGTTAAATAATAATATCCTTTTATTTTTAATAGTAGAGCTAATCTTCATAATTTAAAATCCACATATTTACGTGAATAAAAATTAGAAGAATCTAATCAAGGCAATATATAATAATATAAAGCATCTGTACTACTAATTACAATAGACACTACATTTGTTTTAATATTTATAGCACTTGTAACATTTATAGGTAATATTTTGCTATCTTTAGGTATCTCAAAATTAGACAATCCCTCGCTTGCGCACAAAAAAGTTGTTATTGCATTTAAACTATCTTGACTTGTAAACTTTTGAGCTACCTGAAAATACAATGAAGATCCTGTTTTTACACCAAAAGTACCTTCTGCTTCTATAAAACCGATTAATCAATTAGGGTTTATTGTAATTTGAGGTCTAGTAGTTTCATAATTGAACACCGTTCTACCTGAATTCATTCCATCTTTGATAGATAGAATTTTTTCTTTATCAGAATCAGAAAGATTTCCTTTATTACTTTGATCTTTTATAAGAATAGCTTTATAAAAATCTTGGAAATCTAAATTTTTACTGGTATGTAAAGGAAAAGTTAGAAATAAAGGGCATATAACCTCTTTTAATTCTGAAAAACTTTGTACTACAAATGCACAACTATTTCTATTTTCTTCTACAATTATTCTACCTATATTTAAATTAGATTTAATAACATTAAGAACTTGCAAATCATCTATGTGTAAATTTATTTTAAATCTAAATCTTATATAGCCACGATCTGATGTAATAGAAAAATTTCCTTCTCCATCTGTAAATCCTGAAAATCAGAATAAAAACTCTTCATTTATATTAAACTTTTTTTCACTTAATTCAGCGCTAGGCTTGGGCCGAGAAGTTGAAAAATACCTAGACTCCATTTTATTTTTAAAACCCCTGAGAATAAAGGGTAAAAAGATAATCATATTTTATTATTCTTTTCTTCACAGAAAAGATTGGACTCTATCATCTATCATAATCTTATTAAAGATATGTAGTCAAGCGTATTAGTCTCTTAGGATCCTACAAGAAAAATTATATATCCAGTAGTTTCCTGCTGATTTTCTTAAATTGTATAAACATTAGATAATTTTAAGATCTACCAGCATATAGCCTGATTTAAAGAGCACATTATGATTTATGCTCTACGCTATTAAATGCTTCTAAAACACTGGGATTGTAATGCATTGCTAGAGTTACTCCTGTAACAATTTGTATTACTAAACAAACAGCTAATAATGAACCAAAGTTTCACATATAACTTAAATTACTTGGTTGTGATGCATCTATAATATATCCATTAGCTAATTTTAACATAGGATGACTTTTTAATATTCTCATTTTGTATTTTCTTTTTATAATTAACAGGTAGAGATCGTTAAACCGAAAATACTAGCAATTTATTAAAAACTTTAATAAATTTATGATACTCTAATGTGTATTATATACATCATAATATAATTAGCATATTAAATTGAAATTCTATTTTTGATCTGTTTATACAGATTTATAAATTAGAATTAGTTTATACTATTATCTTGGCTGGAATTTTCATTCCTTTTCTCTTCAAGGACGCGTAGCCTAGAAAACCCACGCTCTCGAGATTGAACTAATGATCGGTTAGGGTCTGGTAAAAATTTTGTACTATTATCTCCATTTAGACGCATATTAACTTCACTATTATCTCAAAAAGAATTAGTAATTTTTTCTATAAAAAATATAGTACCCCCTTTTTAAAGTTATATTTAATACTAGTATCATAATTATACATTTTTCTTAGATAAAAAATTATTTTAAAATATGATATTATCTCCATAGATAAACCAATAATGCCGCCTTTCTATTCTTGGCGTATACCTTTGTGATTTAGTGCCTCAACCAGTTCGGGTTGGTAGCCCGCCATGATAAACATATCGTTTAGTTCTGTCTTAGAAAATGAATCCTTAAATGGCTAATTATAGCAAAAAAAAAAAATAAAATTTAATCATATTTGTGGAGAAGGCTCAGCCAGTAAATAGACTGAGTTTGCTTTTGAGGATCCTCTCCTTTATTAGGGTGCGGTGTAAAAAAAAAAAATCTGAATCCGGGGGGGGGTAGTAAAATTATTATATATAAAATATAAAATATACCATTAAAATATGGAATATTAAAAAGTAAAATTAGATAATAGAAATAAATTTAAAGGAAAAATAAAGATTAAAAAATAAAATTAAGGTAAAGTGTAGGTAATATCCTACTTAAAAACACCTTATTATATCTAAATCTCAAATTATAGCAAGAACTTTACTCTAATTTAAAAACACCTTTCTTACCATTTTGAAATACCCTTTCCTTCTCATTCTGCTTATATATACTGGCCCAAACATAGCTTCTCTATATTATATATAACGGGGTTTTTACTTACAGTTATCTAAACAAAAAAAAGCAATAATAATTCAATATTGACCTATTAGGTGAAGGGTGCTGCGGCTGGTGGGATTCGAACCCACATACTCTGTTTGGAAGACAGACATCCTACCATTGAATGACAGCCGCCTTTGTTTACTATTCAAAAAAGGAAATTATTATTAAATTTATCTTGCTCCATTGTCTATTACAAACATTATAAAAAAAAAGATTTAAATCTTTTGATTTTGATTTTGATTTTTATTTTGATTTGTCTTCTTATCCATTTATACGAGGGGGGACTAGATTGAAAAATCTAACGTTTACCTGTAAAATATTAACCAAAAAGATTAAATGCAAACTTTTGTGTTTAAAACGAATAAACAATGTACACTAATATAAAAAATACTATAATACCTACAAGAAGAGAAATTAGAATTAAATGTAATATTAAGCCTTATGCTATATAACCATATAAAGATTCCGACTATACATTAAACAACATTTCAGCCACCCACCCGTTATCCAGTCAGTAGCGATACTTTATTCTACCCACCGTCTATATACTAAACATCTTTGACCGTTTTCACATATATTTGCTGCAAATATATGAAAAATTATTTTTAAGCAAATATTGCCTCCCTTCATACTAAATTGTGCAACTAAGTAGAACGAATAAAATTGAAACCAAGCCCAAACTCCATCCTCTTCTCCTTTTCCTCCTCTGTGATATCCTCATAGGAATTTGAATATTCTTTCCAAAAAACAATTTGAGGTGAAGCCATCATTGACATACCAACACCCCCCTCATTTTCTTTCAAATGTTGTTCAACAACCTTCTCCACTTTTTCAAGTAATGACCTGAAATGAGTGCGCTTCCTAATAACATTATCAGTTTTTTCCTTCTCAGACTTTAAAAGGAAAATATTATTTCGCATCCTAATTTTTTTCTCTATGTATGCGGCTAATTTCCCATCAAGTAGAAAAGTTAGTGAATTTATTCACGGGCGCGGGAATTCCTACTGCGTAGGTAAAACTTACTCTTTTTACTTAAATGTTTCCTATTAATACCTAAATTTTCCTCTCTTCCTGACCTTTTCCAGCCCTGGGCGCTACGCGCCCGATAGGGATAAAGGAACCCAGATTTATGACATTATCACGGAATTAGATTATAATAAATTTTCTTTAACTATACTAGAGTTTTGCGACGTTAATGACAAAGAGAATCTAAGCTACAAAGAACAATACTACATAGACATTTTTAAACCTTTATACAACACCAGAAAACTTGTAGTTAAATCAGAGAAACCCTTAGTTAGAAATACTAAAAATAAATCTAGTGAAACTGGACTTGCTGGCTATTTTCAAGGAAAAATATAAAAACAAAGTGATTCCTCTGAAGGTTCAAGATCTTATTAAATTCGCGGAAACTTCAGACCCTTGAGATTTTAATGTAATCATAGATCATAAAAGGAATTATTTTATTTTTGGTTTTACCGACTTTGAAAACCAAAAATATCATTATGCTAACTCGGCACTTTGAGACGAAGAGGGTTTCTTAGAGGGCGGGTTTTATACGGAAAATCTCACAAGTATACCTCCAGAATTCTTGGAAGAGAGAAGGAGAAGGAAAGAAGAATTAAAAACAATTGGTGCAATCTAATTTAAACCTACTACTATGAAGTACACACTCTTTCTAGCTTACGCAGGACATTCATTTTTTTTTTTTAGTTCTACATTTGAGGCGTAATTTATACATTATCGCAGAATAAATTTATAATTATGTTTTATAGGCTACACCTTTATCCGTTTTGTAAATTGTATAAAAATAATTTCTAATTAATTCATCTGCAAGATTCTTTGTTACATCGTGATTTTATTGAGAATCCTTAAGTTTAACTTTTATCTTAATTCTCACTAATCTACAAAAAATGATACTTAATAAATAATTTATATCCGTAATATCTAAAATTTGAGCTAGGTAATAATAATGATTATTCCTTCCTGAAAGTTTATACAAATCTTTTTTACTTAAAAAAATTTTTTTTTTATTTTTCCCTTTTAATAGTTTTTCATAGGGAAGTAAAAATTTAGTATGTTTATACGGAAATATCTCTATATCAATATCTGATATAATACCAGGGGATTTAAAATGACAATATTCATATTCTACTAAGTACTTTTCTAAGCTAAGTTAAGTTTATTGATTAAAAGGTTTATTCGAAAGAAAAGTATTAAAATCATCATAAACATTAAATTTAGAATTAACAAGAGGAGAATCTGTATTAATGAATCTTATTTGAGTTAAATCACCTTTCGGTTTACCAACTTTTCTCTTTAATATAAACTAGGTACAAAAAACTTGAGCACAGTAAAAGGGATAGTAAAAGATGTGAAGTTTCAGGTAAGTTCTCGAAATAAAAGCGAACAGGAAAATATAAAAACTCAAAATTAGAATTTTAAACCATGCTTTAGTAAATAAAAAAGAAACGGAAGTGTAAGTAAAAAAAAAACTATATAAAATGAGTTATATAACAGCGAATATTTAATATTAAGCTACTATCAAGTAAAATAAATAGTTATAACTACATACTTAACTTCTTACCCACCCCCCCCCAGAGGGGCGACAAGTGTTTTTACAGCTATTGCTGTAAATACCTATCCCCTCGTAATCTTACCTAAACACTAGGTTTAAATTAAGCAATATTAAAATATTAACCTATACTATAAATTAAAGTTGAAACACTATAATGTAAACCATCTAAAATAAAGCTAGGGTATATACCAAATATTACCGTAAATAATACCAATATAAATAATATAAAGAATTCTCTTTTAGTTAAGTCAGAAATACTTTGTTCAAAAAATAAACTAAAAGAACCACCGAAAGCTATTCTGTTAAACATATACATACTGTAAGCAGCTGAAAACACAATAGAAGAAGCGGCAAAAGCTCCTAGTATAGGCAATCTTTCAAATGTACCGTATAAACACATAAATTCACCTACGAAATTTAAAGTTAAAGGTGTTCCACAATTCGCTAAACTAAGAATTAAGAAAAGTATAGAAAACATAGGCATTAATTGAGCCATTCCCCGATAAAAGGCAATATTTCTAGTACCGGATCTATCATATAAGACTCCACCTGCACATATAAATAAACCACTAGAAACAAATCCGTGTCCTAAACCTAAAAGTATACTTCCCTCAATTCCTTGGATAACATTGCTAAACTCACCTATTAAATATACTGCAGCATGAGACACAGAACTATAAGCAATTAACTCTTTAACATCAGTAGTTCTTAATGTACTAAAACTAGCGTATATAATAGTAACTACCCCTATTAAATAGACTATGTATGTATAATTTAATGAAGCTACGGGTAAAATAGGCAATATTAGTCTAAATATACCATATAAACTCAATTTTAAAACAATTGCAGCCAAAACTATACTACCACCTAAAGGAGATTCAACGTGAGCTCTTAGTAATCAATTATTTAAAAATATTGTAGGAGTTTTTACGGCTATTGCTATAAATACCCCCACAAATATAAATATTTGTGTAGTATAATCAAAATTCGTTTTAAATAAAGCATCAAAATCTGTAGTTCCCATTATAGAAGACATAGTTAATATAGATAATAATAAAAACAAAGAACTTCCCAATGTATATAAAAAAATATAATAACTTGCTCTTACTTTATTACCTGATCCAAATAAACCTATTAATAAAAATAACAAGGCGATCAGATTTACCTTTCAAGTAATGTGCGTCTACTTCGTAAAGTAACCCTCCTCTTCATCGTGCTGAGCCCGACCTCTGTTCATTTTAGCTTTAATTCTACGAATATCCTCTAACCCTTCAATTGTTAAGTGAGCCTTCTTTTCCATCAATTGAGCAACTTTTTTAAAATCTTGGTAATCCTCATATTTTACACCTATAATTTGATATTTATCAAAAAAAGGGATAAGACATTCCATAAAATCTGAGAATTTAGTTGCACTAAACATAACGGCATTTTGAGAATGTTTATTAACTGAACCGTAGCCCAATAAATTTTGTAAACTTGTAAGTAATTTAGAATCTCGAGAGTGTTGAGCTAAATCAAATTTTAATTGAACCGCTTCCCCTAACTTTGTTTTAGATTTATAAATGTTAACCGTAAAACAAGCTTCACCACTAGCAAACCCAGCGAATCAATAAGGATCGTCTATGGCTATATCCTCAATGACAGGTCTTTCAACCGGGACAGTATTAGGGAAAGCTTCTTTTAAACTCTCTGAACCTCCTAAATTTATTGAAGCTCTAAGATTTACAATTTTTTGAATACCCTCAATAGTTAAATGTTCCTTATTTTTGATCAACAATACAATTTCCTTAAATAAAAAATAATCGGCTCTCTTTTGAGAATTTAAGGGATATTTGTAAAAATGTGGCAATACGACATTAATTAAATCGTGGAGAGAGGCTATTCGATAATGAAGAGTGTCTTTACTTCCATAAGTAATGCTACCAACTCCACCAAAAAAAGCTTGAATTAGATCTAAAACCATTCTGTCTTTTTGATGAAGACAGAATGAAAATTTAGTTTCTACACTTAAACCTGCTTTGGCTTTAGGGTTTTTACGAATTCTAACAATAAAACTTCCTTCTGCATCAGTAAAACCTGTAACAAAGTAAGGTTTTAGTAAGTAGCCACCTATTTGAGAATTAGCTACTCTTCCCTGTCGGGACCCCCTTGGGGACCCCAAGGGTCCCCAAGGGGGAAGAAATAACAGTAGAATATTGTCTTAGACTATTTAAATGGTTAGAAGGGATTCTGACTTGATAGTTTCTTTCAAAACCCTTTAGACTATATCTTTACATAGGTGAATTTAGCAAGGTTCCTATGCAACTGCCGTATACTCGTTGCTCTTTTACAGTATTAATTTTTCCTAATACTGACTTAGATCCGCGATTGCCCATTTTGTTTTCACGCATCTTAAGGCTTGTTACCTTACCTGAGTAATTACTTCAGCCACTTATAGTTTTTCAACTATAGCTTGGTACCTTAAGCTTTAGGGGTTCCCCGGAGTTTGACAGTTTATCCCATCATGAATATTTCCCAGATATTCAAGCAGGAGGTAATATACTTTCAAAAAAAATATAGAACAATAAGATATCTAAAACTAAAAAAACAGCTAATAGTAATGTTTCTAATAAAAGCATTATTATTAAATAAGATTTTATATTTTCAGTTATAGAATTTCAATTAGATAATAAAGCTATAGGCATAATTATTGTAGTCAATAATACAAAATATATAGATAGTCCGTCTATTCCTAAATATATATCAAAAGAACTTATATCATAATGTTCTTGTACGAATTGAAATTGGTTACTACTAAAATCAAATGAAATATATATAATTAACGATATTATTAAATTTAATATTGAAGTTGCTAGGGCAATTCTCTTATAATATCTATTATCTTCATCTTGCTTTGTATACTCTAAAGCAAATAAAACCGGGCTAGATTTGCCGATGTAGGAAGTTGTACTATAAATTAAAAAAATACCTATAATAGGTATGAATAATAGGCTGGATATGAACATTTTATGCAATGGTCTTGATATCTCCGATACATTATGCAAACTAACAAATGATAGCATCTAATAGAAAATTCCATGATGGAAAGAGAGATTCGCCCAGACTACCGACCTTTGCCTCCCCTCCCCCTTGCATAAAGAAATCTTTGATAACCGATATAACAATTCTTAAACAAAATGCCATAACCACGGTTAAAGGGGGGGGGCAAAAGCACTTAGATTCGAACTAAGAACCAGAAGGTTGGAGCTTCTTATTTTACCGTTAAACTATACTCTTTAAAAAGGAGTGGGGGGGGGAATGGAATAATAATGGGGGGGGGTGAGAATGGGAATAAAATACAGGATTTTACATATTTAACGTAATATTACCCCCCCCCCCACCAACTTACGCCAAGGAGGCTAGATATGAAAGATAGAATGTAAATAAACAATACAGAGCGAATTTAATAAAAGCTACTATACACAAAAAAAATCTGGTGCCATACACCTTAATATTCTATTATGCATAAGAGTATATTCTAACTCTCTGAAAAATTCTTCTATCTGTTTAAAGGATTCTACCTGTGCATCAAAACTAGACCTTAAGTCATGAATTTTTTGAAGAAGATTAGCATCATAAATATCATAAGTATTTATGATATCAAAATTAAGTGACATAAGATTAAGCAGTTGATCCATAGCAGGTAGACAAAAATATAAGCTATTATATATATTATATAACTCTCCCAAAGAATAATTGCTGCCTTCAAGTCTTTGTAAGTGGTCGGTTAGAAGATAGACATTGTTCAAGTACAAATTTAACTCATTGCTGTGTTGGTTTAACTTATCTAAAAATTCGTAAATTATATGACCAATGTCTTCTTCGTTCTCATAAGCTAGATTTAACAATTCGCAATAGCCAGTTGTTAATACCAACAATGGAACTACACTTGCAACAGTCAGAAGACAAATAACTTTTAAACTATAAGATGAACTTGTTAATAACATTTTTTTGTATACGTCAATATATTTACGAGGTTTAAAGCAAACTAACAAAAATATCATCTAATAGAAAATTCCATGATTAAAATAAAGATCCGTACTGCGTACTGGTACTGAATTCCTTTTTAACCTGAAGTTGTAGCTAATCCGCTATAACAATTCTTCAACAAAATACCATACTAGAGCAAATAGGCGAGATATTCAACTAATATAATATAAGAATATAGCTAAAGAAAATTTATCACAGGTGTAAATATATTAATAATGCATTTTCATGAAAATTTGAAAATTCCTCGTATAAGGGGAGGAGGCTTCTTTAAGCTTATTTTATTTAGGCGGCTTAGCCGCCTAAATAAAATAAGCCGCCTTCGTTATGCAAAGAAATATTCTATTAATATATTTACAGAAATTCTATTAATATAATCTTAGATTATATTTAATATAATCTTAGATTATATTTAAAATAAGTTTATTACTGGTGGAGATATATCAAAACTAAATAAAACACAAGGTACTAATAGAATTAAAGCAAATAATATAGGCAATAAAACAGTTCAACAGAACGCCATTAATTGATCAAAACGTATTCTAGGAAAAGATGCTCTTGCTCAGATAAAAATAAATATCATAATACAACTTTTCAATCCTATACTTAAACCGTATAATAACCCTTCTAAGTTAGGATTATTTGAAATATATTCTATATAAATTTGCGCTAATCCACTATTACCCAAAAAATATAAAGCTGGGTTATTACAAATAGCAAAAACATATTGGTCGCTATAACCATATAAAGCTCGTCAACTCTCAAATAATAATTCAAAGTAAATATAATCTACAAAACTTATTAAATAAGATATAGAGTATATTGGTAAGTAACCACCTAAAAATAATAAACTTGTTAATATACACATTAACACTATGCTACCGTATTCTGCTAGAAAAAAAAATACAAATACTACTGCAGCGTGTTCTGTCATAAATCCTGAAACTAACTCTGATTCCAAAAATAAACTTTAAAAATTTATATTAATCCTGTATAGATTTAAACCGAAAAGTTTTATTATATACAAGACCCGAGTTTAAATACCTACCCACTGTAACTTTAGAAATGTTTAAATGTTTAGCTAATTCAACGTTATTACTATATTTACAAATCAAATTATTAGATAAATCATAAATTCCTACACCTTCGCTACGCGACCCCCCCCCCCCCCCCCCCTCCTCTCCTTGAACCAGTGAAACAGGTGTAAGAGGAGGGGGGGGGAAGGATATTTATTTTTCTTCTCACTCATAATAGCCTTACTTGATTCACTGTGCTTTTTACCAAACATAGGATTTAACTCGCCAGGTTTACTAATTAAACCAAGAGCTTGTTCTGTGTGAGTTTTACCAAACATAGGATGATTATTTTTATCCTTATAAAACTCTATCATCTTAAGTCTAGCTTCTTCAGTATGCTTATAACCTAACCCCAAAGGTTCCCTTCAGGGATCCTGAGGGTTCCCCCGAAGGGGAAAGAGCTAGTAGCAATAGCCTTATAATTATAAAGAGTATTAAAATTACTCTAATAATTTAGCAATATAACTAGTCTCTAAATCAGTCAAAGCTTGAGAACTAATGACTTTACTTTCATATGTAAAATATTCGTAGATACAAAATTTAAATTTATCTAAGCCATATTTACTAAAAGCATTTTGTAAAGCTACATTAGATTTTTTAAGAGGCACGCCACTAAATGTTCATTAAGTCTTAAATAAAAATCATTAGCGCTTCCTATATACTGATTACCATTTTCGAGGTTTATAAAAGAATAAATACCTCCTTTATCTTTTAATAACTTTCTATATGATTTAATAGAATCTTGGTCATTTAAATTATTGAAAGTTAAAATAGGAAGAGGTAAATCATTTGATTCATAATATGGATTTGAAGTAGAATAATATCTACAGCTAAACGCCAAGCCAGCTTTTGGTTTTAACATAGCAAAAATTTGAGAAGACCCTAAACAATTCCCACCCCCTTCGGCCTAGGACCAGGTCGCTAGGCCTGGATAATTTATTTAGAGAGGTTGAAAAAGTTACGGATTTCATATTTAAACACGGTTTCAATAAAATTTTATTCTTAAGCTCACGCTTAAGTTAGGACTATATCTTATTTAATATATATTATTATATTAAATGATTACATCTAGTCTCTGAAGGGTTTCATTTAAAAATTATAAATAAAATTCCCTGCTGATTTTCCTATATAGCGCCAATCGAGGGGATGAGACAAACCATCATCATAGGACTTTCCAGCAATTTGTGATCTTTAACGAGACCAAACCATTTTAGTTAATAGCCTCTGCCAGATCGAACGGTGCACGATTGGTTTCCGCAATCGATCCTATAAAAAAAATAATGAAAATAGGTAATAAAGGTAATATGAATCAGACAGCTCTTTGACCTTCTGTAACTACTGTAAGATTTAAGCTACCAGTTAACATAATAACTATTAATATAGCAGAACTTAATACCAATTCATAACTAATTAATTGAGCTGTAGATCTTAAAGATCCTAAGAATGCATATTTACTATTAGCACTTCACCCGGCTAAAAGTATTCCGTATGTGGCAATAGATGAAACAGCTAAAAGATAAAAAATACCTAAATTCATGTCATTAATTGTTAATCCAGGTCCGTATGGTATAACTGCATAACCTAAAAGAGCAAAAATTAATGTAATTACTGGCCCTAAAAAGAACAAAATCATATTAGCTTGTGTTGGTGCAACATATTCTTTTAAAAGAAGTTTTAAGGCATCAGCAACTGTTGTTTAAATAATATAATAGTCGAACTATTATATTAATAAGCCATATGTTACCATATGGAGTAGACTATATCATCATCTTTCTATTTTCTTACTCATTAGACAAGATAGATGTAAAACGTGTAGTCGTTGAGGATCCCTTAACTATGTTAACTTTGTCTAAATTAAGAACATATAACTAGATTTCCTCCAGCTAATTTGCCATAGAAAATTTCGTTTCGGTTTCCTGCTGATTCTCCTATAGGTAGCCCGATTGCCATAGCTAACTAGCGCTACACTTTCACAGGAGTTTCCAGCATATAGTTTTATTTTTCATACTATAAAAAAAGATGTCCACATTAGACACAAGAAAATAAATATCTAGACATAAATTAATATAATATGGCACTTGCTGAATATTGAAAAAAAAAAAGAAAATTTTCATACCAATCTAGATTATATAGGGGCAACGCGAATCCATTTATTGCAAACTATAAACAACCAATAGATTTTTTTTTAAGCTTTTCACTAAAAAAGTATAGTTCATTATAGCTAATATGAGTATCAAGCTTTTTATTAATAATCTTATAACTAATTTTTAATCCTTTAGATAATTGTAATCTAGACTTAAATGGTTGGTTATTATCCAATAAACAATATTGGCCATCCAATTTTTTATATACTCATATCTCCATGGTAGCATGACTAGCTTTATTAATATTATTTATAAGCTTGTTACACATTTCTTTACTTATTTCTTTAGAAAAAAAAATAAACGAACTTTCCACCTTTTTTAGTCGCAAGCTCAGTGTCTAAATGTCTAGCAATATCCCTATATAGTCGCATATTAAAATAATTCAAAATATCCTTCAGAGTAGTAAAGGGTGAATTATTAATTAACTTTAGCGTTTCAGCACAATAAACCCAAATCGCGACTTTTTTATAACCTTCTCCAGGAGCTACTTCTACAGGAGATAAATATAACTCAAGTAAACTTTCTAATTCTTTATTTGCCCTTCGGCCCAGGACCAGGCCTACGGACTGGTCCGTGGGCCTGGGCCGAGGGGTTAAAGATTTACTGAATAAGTAATATCCATTAAATCCTTTACCTCTTCAAGAATCCAAGTAATATCTTACTACTGCGTGAGTAGTACCTAAGAAACTCGCTGCTAATCCTCTAGAATTAAAAGGTTCATTGTTAACTAATACTACCTTATTTTCAGTAACAGTGTATATCCAGACTTTTTTAGGTTTAGTTGGGTCAAGATTAAAATCATCTATGGCTTTTTTAGCTAGTTTAAAAGATAAATCCATATACTCAATAGGTTTATAAAAAAAAGAATAAACCACTAGTAGGTACATTTGTGTCTAAATATAAAGTTAAACTTTGACGTGCTATACCTGTATTTTCACAAGCTTCATTAAAACTAGAGTATTTAACAAATGTAGGATCTATTTGTCCATTAAGCCATTTATAAACCCAAAGGGAAACTCCAGAATAGACACTATTACCTGAAATATTCGTATTGGTTAATTTGAAAGATTTTAATCTACTAGTTAAACTTTCAAATATAGCTGTTTCGGAAAAATTAGAACTAAAAGTAGAATTTAATAAAGGTAAATATTTTTGAAGGTAGTAGTTTTCTCTAATACCTAAATCTTTGGTTTCACATAATTCGACAATACTTATAGTAAAATTATCTCAACAACTATATTAGCAAAAACATGAAACTTGTCAGATAACTTACGCTTAAGATGAGATTTTAATCTATATTCAAAATTATTCGTTCTACTTATGTAATAAACAAGAGGGTCATATTTGTATTGGAATAAATATATTCCACTTTTACCTTTTTTTTCCAATTGACTAAAAAACTCAGCTCTTTGAACTAAATCTAAAATATTTGAAACTGATAGTATTGTTTTGTCTGTAAAGGGTTTAACTGGAGCCAATCTATCTTTGTAAAGCTCTTTTATGATACAAGGAGAAGTATACGTAGAATTAAAACGTACAAACTGCAGCAAACTTACGTTTTTCCTTTTACTAAAAAAGGAATTATTGTAAAAACCGCGGAGAACAATCTGATTAGTATGACTATTATTTATTTTTAATTTACATAAATTTCTAAATGCTTGTAGTAGGCCGTAGTAACCTACAACGTTAGGACCTAATCTTCTTTGCATACTAGCCATAGTTTTTCTTTCTGCTACTGTTACATAAGCTACCACAAGTAGTGCAGGTACAAGCACTAAAACAACCTCAAAAAGTGATATTATTGTTGGTATCATAAACATTTTTTTTTTATTGATTATTAAAATTACCATATTAACACATAATAGCATATACTTATTTGTATATCTTTAGTGAAATAATGTAATCGTCAACCCTAGCTATATCCTGATAATAGCCGACACTCTACTTATAGGTCTAGGGATTCTTTCTTTTTTAAATATCGCCGCCTATTTAGTTTGGACTTTCGTTGCGGCTGGTAAAATCGCCCTAAATAGTAAAAACCAGCCCCCCCCCCCACGCATGGTTAGCTGGGGGGCCGAGGGGCAAAAAACATTAGACAATTATATAATATAGCATTTAAGTTAAATCAGGCAGTTCTATTAACCAAATAAAAACGGTACAAACCCGTATATTTCGAAACATGACTCTTTCATAAAAGAGAAATATAATAATAAAATTTAAGTGCATACAAGACTCGAACTCGCACAATAACGACCGTACCGTTACGTTCTACCATTAAACTAATACACCTTAGTGGGATAAAGCTACCACCATATATTGTAAGCTATAAACCCAGCGCAGTTAATTTGATTCTTTATTTAATTTTTTTTATAGATAAAAAAAAAAATATGCCCATATTGAATATAGGAGGCAAGAGCACTCAGATTCAAACTGAGAACCAGAAGGTTGGAGCTTCTTATTTTACCGTTAAACTATACTCTTTAAAAAAGAGTGGGGGGGGTAGAATGAAATACAGGGATCTTACATATTTAACGTATTATTCCACCCCCCCCCTCCCTTATAAAACTTAGCTATCTCATTTACCAACCGGATAAAATTTGCATATCCGGCGTCTTCCTTGTAACATGACCCATAATTTGATTATTTGGGCATCTCTTTTCTCATATAACCTAACTAAATCACCCACCTCGAAGGCATCATTATCATATTGCCTTCTAAGAGGATTAGCTTTTCCCGTTTGAATATCTAATATCCTTCCCGTTTGAATATTTTGAGCAGTAAGAATTATTCCTTTCCCTCCTGAGTGTGCTTCAAGAAATCTCAATTGAGCTGAAGAAAAAAATCACAAGCAGAATTGCCAAAAGTCTAGCAATATTCAAAAATGTATGGTTCTTATACCGATAATCACTCTCATTCATTTTGGTCATGCTTTCAATCTTGTCAGTAATCCTACCTTGAATTCGAACAGGGTTGTCTACATCGAGATCGAACTCAACTCAACTTGTGAGGATGAATGTAAATCTAAACGAATAACAGGGAACAAGGTCCTTCAAAATTTTCCCAAATAATCTGAGAGAAGTTCAAATATTTCTGGAAAGAAAGAAAAAAAAATACTAACTAATATATATGGACATACACACATAAAAATTAAAGAAAATATTTAAACAAAGATAAAATGATTTAAAGTATTTACTTTAAGCCTTCTCTCTTGCTTCAAATTTCGTAAAACATATGTAGGTGCGTAGGCAATAAGAGGAAGCAATATGTACACTATTAATCCGAAGTATGGTATCTTAGTGGAAATATCTAAGATTATATATAACAAAGGTAATTTATAACATATCAAGGAAAATAATCCTACGATAATAGAAAGAAATATTTAATACTCTCTTTTTTGCTTGTATAACCGCCAAATATAGAATATAATACAAAATAGGGTCATATGATTTTAATATATTAAAATGTTGGACTATATCTTCATACATTTACCTACCACTTTTCTTTTAAACCCACCTTCCATCCTTGTGAATGATGGAAGGGGTCGCCAAAGGCTAAAAAAGTCTGTAGTACCAGTTCCAAAAGCTCTAAAGGGGGGGGGTTTCCAGCATATTGTGGAATGCATATTAATTCTCGAGAATTAATTTAATTAGGCACAACCTTTACTGTATTTTTAATTATTATAAATAGATGGCTACAGTAAAGGATGTATTATATTATATTTAGAAATAATTATTTGCAAGAAATTTTCCGCATAGTATCAAAAAACCTGCTTTTTTTTTAACCAACTAAAGGGGGGGTATACTTTAATATACCCCCCCTCAATAAGGAGAAGATATGCACGCCTATGCCCGTGCATACCCCACTCCACCAAGGCTCAGAGTCACACATGATGTTGTGTATACCCACCTGTACGAGCTCGGCGAGAAGTAGCCCAGCCCTACAGGTGGGCTACAAGTAATATTGGAATACTTCACTAAGTCAGGTATATTTCTCTTCATAATCTTTCTCTTCATAATCTTTCATTTCTCCTTTAACCATAGATAATTCCTTTATTAATGTCGAAAATAAAACTTATGGAAACTAAGCAACGTATAATAAAAGGAAAGCCATCATTAAAGCAAATAAACCTGTAGCTTCACTAAAGGCGAATCCTAATATCGCGTAAGAGAATAATTGACCTCTTAAAGAAGGATTTCTTGCAACACCCAGGATTAAGGCCCCGAATACTACTCCTATTCCTACTCCAGCCCCAATTAACCCGGTTGTTGCCAACCCTGTACCTATGATTTTTGCAACTTGTACCATCTCTTTTAAGTTTTCATAACTACTTGTAATCCTTGATCACATCGAATTTCTCGATCTTTTTGTATTTTAACTAAGCAAGCGGTGGAGTAGCTTGCCTAACCTATCTACTAATAAATTTGATGACTCGAGCAGATAATTAAAAATACCAGGTTATAATACCACAAAGTAAATATATAAGGATTTATCTAAATCCTTATGAAATCCTATTATTCTGCTTATATTACAGCTTCTTCTCTAAAAAAAAACCTACCCTTAGACTCTTAGAGGTAGTGTACCCGAAAATAAGGAGGGCCGCCGCAAGCGGTAGCTCCCTAATCTTACCCCCCCCTACTATGGAAAGAAAGATATTTTTTTTAGTAAGAGATCAACCGTATCTCTACTTATTTAATTATACGATAACTAAATCCATAATAAATATTATGCTTATTATATAGCTACCGCACTAAAAAAAAACTACCTTTAAATAGTTAGAGGTAGTATAAACATTTAAATTCAAGCGTCCTAATTTTTTTTTTCTTTCTAGGTGTAAGAAACTACACTAATAACAGCAATGTAAAAAGCGTTCTATTACGTATTAGTTTTAGAAAAGAGGGGGGGGGGGAGTTGGCATAAATAAAAAAAAAAGGCTGCACGGTTTCACTCCCTAAATATTTTAGAAACCGCAACCATCTAAAAAAAAAAAAAATGAAAGTTCAAGATTTACCGCAGGTGAAACCGCAACAATAACCATAAAAATATTGAATTAAATCTAGGCTAGCTTACGAAATAGCAGGCTGATTTAAGAGCGCCTATAATTTGTAAATATTGATATAAGGCTGTGCTTTATAAATATAAAGTTATATAATTGTCTTCTATGAAAATAAAACTGATAATCCTAGCTGAAAAGGAACTTAATATTTTTATTCTTAATATTTAATTAAGAATAATTCTCATTTCAGATTCGAACTAAAATCGGGATATTAGAAGTATCCTGCTCTACCCTTGAGCTAATGAGAATCTTAGAGGGGGGGGGTGGCAATGCCGCCGCCCCTAAGTTAAGATGTATTACGAATCTATATCGTAATAATAAAATTTCTATTTATTATTGTTATGAAATTTTTTCATGTTATCTTGGCAGGATTCGAACCTACATAAGTAAATACCAAAAATTTATGACTTACCCATTAGTCCACAAGATATTAAAGCTAACGACGGCTCGAACCTACACGATTATCTCGGCTTAGCAAAACCTAGTTTGTGCTAAGCCGAGATAAGTAAAGTCTACACCGAAATTAACCTATTAGTCCTTAAGACGACTGCTGGCATAAAATAAAAAAAAAGATATATCTTTTTTTTTTTTGAGCCCCTTGGGGAGTCCGGAGGAGTCCTCAAGGGGACGCTTCGCCCAGAATACACAAACTCCGTTTACGTTTAGCACAGAAATAAGAAGAATAGAATCTGGATTTTACTCGATATTCTGGTGTAAACTCTAAAATATATACTATATATTTTAATTTACCGTCACGAAATATGGTAACGAAGCTATACTTCACCCACCAAAACTTCATCAGGAAAATAGGGTGAGCAGGATTTGAACCTGCACGATCTTTCGATCAGATAAGCCTAAATTACCTAAGTCTACCAATTCCATCACCACCCTTTGAACTTACCATTTACCATTTACCATTTACCTATGCCACATATTTATCTTCGTAAAAGGAAAAAGGTAAGTTGTTTACTATCTTATATTATACTTGACACCTTTAGCTTAATCCTAATCCTAAGGATATGGATAAGTTTTATTTAACCATAATCCCTACGAAGTATGCTTGCATACTTCGTAGGGATAAACGTAGCAGACCCAGATCGGCTTATTCAAAATTGAAATTTTTTGAATTATGCTCGACTACGAAGTATGCTTGCATATAAAATTAAGTATGGACCTAGGGGGCAGGTTTAATATTACCTGTGCAATATTGTTCTAGCCCTAATTTATTTAGGGCGGGAGCTTGCCCCCCCCCCAGGGCTCTAATTTCTTTAGAGCCCGAAGGGGCTTTCTTACCTAATCCCAGCGTAGCCTAGGGATACACAACGATGACTCTTAAAACGCTCCTCCGTTTATCAGCAATGCGTTAAGATATCTCGTTACTATCTAGGGTCGCTGTAGAGTATTAATCAACCGATTTCTAGCCCAAGATAAACACAAATACTAATATACTAAAACCACTCACTCTAATTTTCGTGCACCTACATAACGTAGGTGCGCGAAAAAGTTGCTCAAGATAAGATTCGAACTTACAACCAAGGCAGCTTCAATGCCCTGCTCAACCAATTGAGCTTCTCGAGCTAATAACCCTTTTTTGTTACATTAACCTCTGCGGCAGCAGCTATGAGCAAACTCTATAAAAAAAAAAAGGACGTATGTAACCTTCCAACTCCTCTTCAGCAGTGGCTGGATACATATTGTCGATGCTTTAACTAGTACACCTCGACAATACTCCTATAACTGATAGGAGGTTACCTATACCATACTATACTTCAGGTCTACATTTAATAATGTGGCAGCCCTTCCAAAGCCTCCCTTTCCTATCTCCCATTCCCCTTTACTACTAGACTAGAGCCATGCTTTGCTGGCGTAAGTGGAGGTTAGATAGAATAAATAGAAAATATGGAGATACCAGGAATCGAACCTAGGATACTAATATGCAAAATTAGAGTTTTACCAAACTAAACTATACCCCCCCTTGCTGGTTTATTCAAATTATGAAGATTAATCCCCACGCTAGCATGCATACTCCATCAGCAGCAAGCAATAAGCACTACTCTAAAATAAATTTATAATTCTACGGCTGGTGAAACCACCATAAAATAGCTAGCTATAAATAAGTAAAAGATATCTTTTACCTATATCCTTCCTGGAGGGAAGTTATTACGGCCCCTGCGTAGTGCGTAGTGCGTAGTGCGTAGTGCGTAGTGCGTAGTGCGTAGTGCGTAGTGCGTAGTGCGTAGTGCGTAGTGCGTAGTGCGTAGTGCGTAGTGCGTAGCAGGGGGGCCTTAATGAACATATTTTTTTTTTTCTTTTTAGGCTGTAGGATGCAACCTCCCTGCTACGCACGCCAGAACTAATCAATCTATCTGAGAGAGGACTTGAACCTCTACGATATTAAATCAGAGCATTTTAAGTACCCACTGTCTACCGATTCCAGCACTCAGATTTACGGCTAATGAAATTTACCATTATGCGGGCAAAGGATTCGCACCTTCAATTTTGGGGCATGAGCCCAATATGTTAACTATTACATCAACCCGCAGTATAAGGCTAAAGTGAGTTGAACACTTATAAAAACTGTCATGAGCAGTACACTTTACCAATTAAGTTATAGCCTCATATAAAGAGGTACTTGAGTCATAAACTAGGATTAGAAAATAAAATATCCCTGAAGGATCCTGGAGTAGAAAAAAAAAAGAACCACCCTAATTTAATATCCCCACTCTCCACTTACACTACGTTCAAGAAGTGGAGAGGGGGTGGCGGGGCCAGAACCGGTGGTTGTTCAACTCCTAATTTCAGATGCAAGCTAGAATAAAAAAAAAAAGTAAGAGGGCTGGAACTAAAAAAAAATTTTTTTTAGATTTTTTTAGTTCTTTTTTTTGCTACGCCCTCATGTATACCTCTGGCGAAGGCTAACAAGGGATAGTTGTACCATCACTTAACATTTTGGATTACAATACTAGGCCAATAAAATAAACATTCTTTACAATAATCATTTAGACTAGGCGGGATTCGAACCCGCGATCCCAGCATTGAAAGAGCTGTGTCATACCACTTGACTACTAATCCTGTTAAGACAAACTACTACTTATACTAACGAAAAATACCCCCTCCCCTCTTTCTTTTTTTTTTTAGTAGTAATATTATAAAATATTGGATCGAATCAAATTTACCATTATTGAAAAAAAAGGGTCTATTAGGGTTATACTAGAATAATTCGTAGTTTTTTACTTATACATTTATACTCTTTTTTTATCATATTCTATAACAAGGTTATTGTAATTAAAATAAAATTACGGTTACGGCTCGTTATACAAATTACTGATAACTACCCCCACAAATCGTACCGTACCGTACCGTACCATTGCAGCTGGTGAAACCGCCAGAATAGATAGTACTAAAAAAAAACTACGGATTTTTTGCGTATTGACAAAGTATACGTGCCTCCCTTAAAGGCCGAGTTTAAATTACCTTAAGGCGTAGCCGAAAATAACCTTAGCCCAGTGGGGGTATCGCACCCCCTTCAATTGATTACAAAACAATTGCATTTCTTTTATGCTAACCGGGCCGGCCAAATAATTTTCTTATTCGATATAGATTCGAGTAGTAATTTAAAGAATTAGTACTCTATTCCTCAAAACCTCGTGGTTATTACAAATAAAGCCTATATCACAATCTTTCCTTATTTAAATTTTCGTGCACCTACATAACGTAGGTGCGCGAAAATAAAAAGCTGAATTTTCGAAGCTTGCGCTTGAAAATAAAACAATAAATGTTATTTATGAATTAGATTATGTATTCGTAATATTATATTACGTCTATTTAAGAAATATCTTAAGGTAAGCCTCGTGCCTATATGCTTTCAGCACTTATCTTGGACTAACTTAGCTTTCCTGCCGTGCCTATACTATGTAATATAGCTGGTATTGCTATACTCACTTACCTACCTAAGTGAAAGTAGTACCCCTGTATAAAACGTAATATTTCAGCAGGTATTAACCCTACTAACGCTTATACATTAATTAATATCGGGCATATAAACAACAGGTAAACCATAGGTTAATAAAGTGTATCCCGGTATTACCCAAGATAACTTAATTCCCCACATTCCTTTCGTACTAGGTTACTCCTTATTCTATTCTAATTCCCTCTAGAAGATAGAAACCATACTGTCTCACGACGTATTTAACCCAGCTCATGTAACTTTTTAATCGACGAACAGTCGTACCCTACCGAGGTTCTGCATCCCAGAGGAGAAGTTAAGCCGACATCGAGGTGCCAAACCGCGCACTCATTACGTACACTCTTGCGCAAATTAGCCTGTTCAATATGTTATTAGATTCAAAATTTCCATTTTTTACAAAACGGCTCAGACTATGTATTCACTTTTTATTATATATATTTCGCCCACATGACGGCTAATTTCTTTAGCCGCCACCTTGCCTTAATTTATTTACCTCCTCTTTTATTCATATTAAGAGAAGGTTAAAAAAAAATATTAAAAAACAGTAAGAAAAAGCCAACTACCTCCTCCCTAGCTTGCGCAGGAGTTTATTGTTTCTCCCTGCGCAAGCTAGAGAGCATTGCTCATTGCTCCCTTTAGGGGAAATTAGATCTTACGATAAACATTTCGACCTTTATTCGGCTAATTTATTTAGGCTTTTTCTCCTAAATAAATTAGGTTTCACCTGCAGAGAATTATTTACCACTCATTCAACCTTTCACCGCAAAGGCCCCAACTCTACGTTTAGAACTAAAAATAGAATATGAAACATTCGGGTTAAGATGACCTCGATTTTTTCGTACAGATAATCCTTTATAAGAAGAGTCAATATTTTTCAACCCTCCTTTCCAACGTAGCTTATAAACACTACGATCAGCTCTATAACGCGGAGTCAATCTACCTTTAACCTCCATTCTTATACCTGCCATATTTTTATATCTAATAGAATTAAATACAAGATTATTCAACTTGGCCTTAACTCCCGATAAAAATTTTTCATTGAATACATTAGTATACAATTTAGTTAACAATTTATCTAAATTAAATTCACCTATTAATATATCTTTCAGATTAAGTGTTCTATATTTATTTTCAACTAAATTATAATTTACATTTTTTACGATTCTTCCTCTCTCCTGTATTGTATTTACTCTAGGTAGCTTAGCTTTATTTAACATAATATTAATTATCTTTAGAACCCTGGTTTTTCTTTTCTTTATTTTTTTTGTAGAAATTTCTGTAAATAAATCAGTATTAAACACTATTTTTTTTAAATTCACAATATTAAATTCTATTTGTTTATTATAGATTTTACTTAGAGCATTACCTAATCTATATATAAATTTTTCTTCAAATTTATACTTGTTTAAATTTAGTTTAAATTTATATTTTCGAAGTTGACGTAATTCTCTTTTAAATAAGATTTTTACCCATCTATTTGCTTGTTGTTTTGCCTTCAGTTTACTGGTATTTATAGCAGACAGATACCCATAAAAATCTTGAAGTATATTTCCATTTTTGATTAGAAGGGAAATCATATTAATTCTAAAAAAACTTTTTTCTATTTTTCTTAAAAAACCCTTGCAAAGTACACGTACTTTAACTAACCTTCATTCTCATTTGAATCTTCTTGGACTTTTTTTTATTTTTACCCATCTTCACACTCTGAAAAAAACAAAACCCTGTGTTTTAAGTAAAACAAGTAATCATTTAGTTAGATTCGCTAAAAAAAAAATTTTTTTTAATAATGCAATTTTTTCTCTATTATAAGTATATAGAGTTATTATGGCTTTATAATTAGTGTGTTTTATTTCGGGTCTAGCAAAAAATATTTTATTAAAAGATAAACGTCTCTTTCTTTTAAGAATATGTTTGTATTTAAGAAATTGATGATTAAAATACGTATCAAAATAAACTTTTATTATTTTAACAATATTGATATCGTATATAGGAAAATTCTTTATTATATTACTATTATAATGATAAACACTATTCCTTCATTCTTTAGATCAAGCTGGAAAATATTGTATATCTCCAACATCACTTATAATATCATTAAAAGGTATTAATTTTGAATTACTTATCTGGTTTTTCTTGAAAATATTTAAAACAAAACCTTGGGTTGTTCCCCCCTTCACACATAAATTTGTTAGCTGGGTAGGTATTATATTATTTTTTTTTTTTAATTCTTCGGTTTGAGGAGAAAATTTCTTTAAATTGGGCTTCGGTCTAGCCGAAACAGCTTGTTTTATCATATTTTGGTTTTTTTTCATTTTTTTTTCTTCACAAAAATAATAATTTGAATTCATTTTATTAAGCAATTTATCTATGCCTAAAATTTTAGTGCATGGCTAATTTAACCATAGTTTATCGTGCGTATTTTTAATACTAGCCTAAACAAAGCTAATTGCCGCCAATTAGGTTTTAACGAGTAAATTTACTTATTTTTAATTATATGTAATAAAAAGTGTTGGGTTTAGAGACAAGATTCTTGTTCATTTTTCTTATCTATTAGTCGTTGAACGTTTTTATCTTCATTTTTTTTACCAACCCTTCGGCCTAAGGACCAGGTCCTTAGGCCTGGATAATTTATTTAGAGAGGCGAAGATAAATTTCGCTTCAAATTTACTTATTTTGTTTACACCCTTCTAATTTATTTAAGAAAAGCAGCTGCCCCTTCTCCTCTACTAAGCATTAATTAAAGCTAAAGGTTAACAAGGAGAGGGATACCAACTATGAATAATAAGCAATTTTTGAAATTAACCCAAAAAAATTTTTAATTATTTTCTTGCTTGCTATATTGCTTATCTGTATTACCACCTATAATATTTTGCTTATTTACCCCCTATATTATATTTTAGGATCTCACCTGGTACTCGTACTCGACCACGGCTAATTTATTTAGGCGGCATTGCAATGCCGCCTAAATAAATTAAGCCATACTATATCGCTTAGCCCCAAGAAAGAAAATAAGAGCAAATTAAGCAAGAAAATGAAATTAATGGACAAACATCCCTAGCGTAGCTTTTCCAAAAATCCAAGACCTTTCCTTAATGTGTCTTGTGATCCTATGCCCCGCTTACGCGACTGTAAGATTTGTTGTGAATCAAACAGTAAAGCAAGATTAAGCCGTTAAACTTGGTAAATAGTCTACATTATTATTAAAAACACTGCTAAGTATTAATTAATAACTATCCACACTTCACAGATACAAAGACAGAGTCCTCAGAACCTGTACCGAAGGGGAAAGTACAATATTAAAGTACTTTTTTACTATAGCTAATTTCACTATAGCTAAAATCTTACCCTTTCAATAATATGTACGCCTTTCCATATCGTACTAGCAAACGATTACATATAACTTAGTTACATTATACATGCAAACAAAAATTATCTTTATTTAACCTTTATTTTCGTGCACCTACATAACGTAGGTGCGCGAAAATTAGCCAATAAAAATATACAAAAATTAATAGCTGCGTATCCCTGCAAGTATGTTTTGTGCTTACGCACTCCAGAGGGACTTCGCAGGGATACGTGATTAAATAATTAAAACACGATTTATCACAACTAACATCATAATCCTTAGACACACCCATCTACTCTTTATGGGGTCTGTGCCCCGCATAAACTGTCTCCTAATTATTTTCAACCCTTTTTTATAAAAGTTCGTTTTTCATAGTCATCTAAGTAGTCACGAGATTTATCAAAATCAAACTCGTTGGACGGCTATCTAATTTATCCTCTTAGTCTTCTAAGTATCTTCTCCGCTCGAACTTTATCCCTTTTATAAACAAATCTATAAGAATCAAGATGGTTTCTAATATCTATACCACTCAGATAAACGTAAGTAATCTCACCTAAACCTTCTTCCATTTAAGCCTAAGATAGGTTTTTTTGAAGATCCTTTTACATTTAACTGACAACAATATAAGGAGGGAGAGGCGTCGTCCACCACTCATATCGGTCAATATAAATAATACATCCATAAGAATACAATAAGCAAAATAAAGGTATTTCACTTGTATACAATCGACTACCTTATTTTCTCAAATCTGCTGTTATTATACTCCATAATTAGTAACAGTAAAGCTGCATAGGGTCTGTAGAGATAGGTCATTTTATTACTAAAACTTCCCCCTCGTGGAACCGTACGTGCAACTTTCATCGCATACGGCTCGAGCATTAAATTTTTCTTAATGTTCATAATTTATACATATGTTTATGCCACCTGTTCTTGCTAGCTTCGCAGAAATATGCGAGCGTCATTAAACTATAGCTACAAATAAACAACTACCTTTATAATTAAGAGTAAAAATAATTATTAATCTTTTCTACCCTTATTCATAAATGCCTTTATATCCTTCATTTTTAATAAACCTTCTGGAGTATCTTGAGCTCTTTCGGCCTTTAGATTAATTAATTTCTTTCAATCTAAATAATCCAAACGTTTACGTGTAAATAAAGGATACTTATCAAAAAATTCCGTAACAACTGCATGCTGGTTAATAACAAATCTATTCACAATTCGTGAATTTTTTGCCTCATCAATATTTTTAATATTATATTTAGGTTTAATATAACCGCAACCAAAAAATTGAATTAAAGCAGCTAATACTCATACATCATGATTACTTTGTGCTACTTCTAATGTATGAGCCAAAGCTAAATAAGGCTTTCCTCTGTTAACCGTGTTTAAAATACCAAACTGAAAGCAACCTTCGCCATCCACAAATGCTTGGACTCACTCATTATATAATTTAATTGGTCCTATATTTTGGAAATAGTTTCATCTTTCCTCAAAAGTACGTAAACTATTCATATTATTTTGAATTAATAAGATATCATCCTGAACTTCGGAGTTTAAATGTAACTTATCTTTCATAAGTAAGGCAACTCTTCTAAAATCAGCATAGTCCAAATTTTTAGATGTCACTAAAGGATATTTATCTAGGCGCAAGCTCGTGGTATAATTTTGTATAAAATATCATCTATTTTATTTACACTAAATTTATATGCATTTTCTTTTCTGTTATCTATATATATATTTCCGCAACCAAAGTATTTTTGTAAAGCTAAAAGAATTCCTTTAGAATGTTCTTTTTGAGTTACTTTTAAATTTAAAGAAATTTTATACCCTTTTGATGTTTTTTGGGTTACAATAGAAAAATTTCCTTCTGAATCTATTATACCTGTAACTCATCAAGGGGTTAGGTTAATATATATATCTGATTTAAAATCAAATTCAGGCGTAGCCGCAGAGCTACTTTTATTATTTAGCACATCCGAAGTTACCTTGGGAACCACGGTACCTAGAGGAACTGTTGTAGAATAATTACGACGCAGCCCTAATACTAATAATGGTACTCTAGGCTTAGTAAGTAACATTCTACTTATAGTTATTGTTGAGACATTAAGGTTAAAAACCTTAGGTTGATTAGTAAATATTAATTTTTTGAAATTTTTCATGTTTTTTGTATTATATTTTATTTTATTGCAAACCTAATATATTTATTAAGATCTTAAAATACTCATCGCATTGCACTACTTTATTTCCTTCCTACAAGTTCTATGTATCCCCAGTGTTTCCACCTTTCAACATACAGTGGTTATAGTTACATTCGTTGCTAGCTTATAACATGACAACAAATAAAAGGTTGGTTACTAATCTTTTTTAATGGCAGTTTTTCATACTTATCATACTTAAATGCTAATTTAAAGCAGATATTATAGTAATAAATTACGTCTCAAATAAATTATTACTATTATGCCTCTACCCCTCGCAAGGATAGGCGGTACACCTTACGCTTTCTTCAAATTTCTTTAATAAATATATTATATATAAAAGGATTAAAAAAGGAATATTAATTCATGCTACCTGCACTTATTACACTACCACTCGACAGCGCAAGCTCTTTTTTTTTTAAGCTTGCCTGAAACATATGTATATATTATGATTATTAGTTATTAACGCCTGCTCTAAGTCTGCATTCTTTCGAATTAGATCACTTATCGATCCCATCCTTGCTATTACCGCAAAGCATTCGCTTTTTAGAGCATCCTTTACCCACTGTTATATATTTAGCCTCACGACTAAACTTCCATCAAAATAAATCCTAAAAACAAAAGTCCTGCGCACACCTGCAAGGGGTGTGCTGGACTGCTGCGCGGATCAATCACGATGGGTAACATTGGGCTTACCTAGTTTACTTGATAACACCTTAACGATTACCTTAGGATCCCACTATACGTATATTGATATTAGACCCATAAAGAAAAGAACGAGAACTCTTTTCTACAATCAATAAATATATTTTTTTTTTCTCAATACCTAGTTTTACGCTTCAAACGTGGATTCGTTTTCACTATCCTTAGTAATCTAACTCACCAACCTTGCAATCATCCTATACATTAGAGCATAAAAGAGAGTAAGGTTGGACAATCTTATGATTGTTATTTAACGGGCTTCACACAAAAGAATTACTTCGAATGCATGCCGTATGAGTTCAAATAATGGGTTATTTGGTGGGTTTCCGCCACATTGCTATCAAGCACTTTACTAGTCGCACTCTCGTCTAACTAGAGGTAAACTGTATCTGCACAGTTATTCCAATTTCACAGAGTCAATCATAGAGACAGCTGTTGTATCGTTACACCATTCATGCAAAGACCGCATTTAACGGCCAAGGTATTCCGCTACCTTAGGACCCTCACTTATAAGGCCGCCATTAGCCGGGGCTTCCTTCTACACCAAACCTACTACGGTCTAGTTATTTCCGTTAACCTGCCGGCACCGGGCAGGTATCACACTCACTACTTTGATTTATCATCTTTTTTGCAGAGTGCTGTGTTTTAATTAAACAGTCGTACAACATCCTTTTATGCTTCTTCCTTTTTACTTGTATTAATCAAGATTAATGAGCCTACCTTTTCCCGAAGTTTTGGTATCAATTTGCCGAGTTCCTTTATGATTGTTATCTCTTACGCCTTCGTATTCTCTACTAGCTTCCTTGTTTGGTAGTTTCCAGGTACGATTTATACCACTTTATTTTCCTGAACACTTCTCACTTAACACCATGTTCACCAAGTGTTGTTTCAGTAATTTATCTCATCGTCCGTCCGCTCATCACAAACTTTAACCTTTTGGTTTAGACTTAGAGGTCGTCTGACTGGTAACCTTAAGCTTTAGGCGAGTTCTTAATATAGGTTTCTTTCCTCATCTATTTTAGTTTATTGAACTTACTACCTGTAATATTAGATCTTTTCGTTACTCATGTCACCATTATCACTTGAGTTTCTTCTTACCCAGGTGGGACTCCCAGGCTAAATGTTTAGACCACGGTTAGTATCCCTTTCGAGTCGGTCCCGCATTCACAGGAATAGTCCCCTTACCTGCTACTTACCTCTATTTTTTCATGTTTATTTTGATTTAAAAAATCAAAATCTACTATAACCCAACGTTCTGCTACCCCTGCATTAACCTTATATTCATTAAATAATTTATATAATGTTGAATGAGGACAAAGTTTCGGTATATTGTTTAGATCCGGTGTATTGTCGATGCCTTTAAAGATTTAACAAGCGCTCTGTTACGAGGTCTTTAAATTATGGCTGCTTCTAAGCCCATCTCCTTGTCGACTCAATAAAAGACCTTCTTGTTTTTCACTGAACAATAATTTTGGAACCTTAACTTTTGTTCTGGGCTGTTTCCCTTTTGACATACAACCTTATCATTCTATGTCTGATCATTCAAGATCCATATAAGCCATTCCGAGTCTACATACTCACCGATAAAGCTTTCTACGGCCCCCCGATATGTACCAGCGAACAATGTATTTTCATATATTTATCATTGAGATTTTTTAGCTTCTTCGCGCCGTAGCGCGACCCAGGGTGCTCCTTGAGCCTGCAAGCAGGCGGAAGCACCCGAAGGGGCTTTAATAAAATATATGAAATATGTACATCTGGTCTGAGATTAAGTTCTGTACCTGCTATAATGTTACTTAAATTGCCTACTATTATAGGTTTCGCAGAAACAGTTATGACCTCTTTAGCCCGACTACGTCGGCAAAGCTGAGGCCCTTCTCCCTAAATAGTTAAATTATTTAACTATCCATTTAACAAATAATAAAGTATTTATTGGTTATTATCTTATCTTATTTACTTACTACAAGATATATTCCTTGTATTAATTTACCAGTATCAGAATATTTCTTAACAGCTGGTCTACTTACACCTATGAATTTACTTGCGTCAGTTAAACTTGCAAATTCTACTTCTACATTTGTATTAACATTTTTGACTTTCACGGTTACACCTCTTTGTACTACTGCTGCTGCAGATATTTTAGAACGTGTTTCCGGTAAAAGTGTAATACCTTTACGAGCGTTAGAAATCTTATTTTTATCTGCTTCCGTAAGAACTTATATAAATATATATATTTATATATGTTCATTAAGGCCCCAAAGGGGCCGTAAGAACTCGTCCCGTTGCAGATAAAGATAAATTTTTTCTAGTCTCTTCATTAACTTTTCTTTCTTTATTGAAGAATTCAAGAGTGGCTGCAGTATGTTTGTAACCTATAGAAGAACCCGCTTGTTCTAAAATATTATATTCAGGTTTAAATTCAGAAAAATAGTATTGTTCTCTTTTTACAGGATCTATACCACTTTCGCAATACTCTAATATTTCTTCGCTACGCGACCCAGGGGACTCCTTGAAGTCCCCGCGGGGAAAGTAAAGTTTTCGAATCCATATTTTAGTCCTACTCTCCACTTACGCCTGCCTTGCAGGCTCAAGGAGTGGAGAGGGGTCGCGGAGCGAAGAGCATTATGAATTGAAGTTTTTCTTTCAGCCCTTCGGGCCAGCCCCAGGGGTCTGGCCCTGGGGCGAAGGCTTAAATGTTTTATGCTAAAGTATTTATAAAATCTTGTTGAGATATTAATTGTACTTCCTATATAAGTCTTATTATTAAGATTATTGATAAAACGATATACCGCGGCTCTTCCTTTATTCTCTTGAAGTATACGTGCTTTTTCTTGAGCACAATTACGATAAACAGCAACAGGTTTTATGTGCGAACCTGAGTGGTCATGACTAGTTGAATAAAGCCGAGATGAAACTAATGCGTTATAACTTAAAAATATATTTAGATTGAATGTTTTTGTAGCTTCTTTATATAAAATAATTGAGTCACTAAGTGGGAGCCGAGATAACAGGTAACTTAATCAATATCTCTATTTTTACTTTAGACCGTGCAGTAAGGTTTACTACATTATTCTTTGAACCATGTTTAGATTCAATTCAACACAGATACAACAAAAGGCCTTTTATCTCTTACTGTATCCCTCACTTACCTCCTTTATCCCTACTGTTAACTTGATGAGTAAGGTACGGATAGGTAACTGGGAGAACATCTTGTGAATGTTTCCTGTATAGAAGCGAACAATAAGTAAAGATAGATATTCTTAATATCATATCTGTTATCTAAGATTTAACTTTAAAGACTCCCGGGCCAAATAGATAATAACTAAGTCGTTTATCGGAGCAACTACAATGGGGTGCTAACCCAGCTTGCATTACTTAATTGCATGACAATTCGCCGCCTAAATCGAGATTAGAATATCTATGGCGGTAGTGTTTGGCTATTTTGGACGGCTATTGACGTTATCCATAAGATTAAATACTTTATTATTCTGCACTCTTTCAAGTGAGGCTTGACTATATCTTAAGCACCCTTTGTGAACAAAGTAGCGCCAACCAACATTTAGTCGATGAACTGCATACCAAATAAATTAAACTTGGTACTTGGCTGCAGATTACCCATTTTACTTTCGTAAATAAATTTCGATTTTACCATATCACGAGTCATTACCTGTGCCACAAGCTATGTTACCATGCTTGTTTGGTTGAAATTTTTTTAGGGCTTTCCCGCATTTTGATGGTTTATAGCAGGAGGTTCACTCCCACTTACTGGCTTAAATTAGTAGCTTACACTATTTTTTTACCAGCTATCCTAGTCAGAATTGTCTTTCACTAAGCTTACCACAGTTCATCGGAAATTTTTGCAACAATTATCCGTTCGAGCCACTTAAGCCCTGACTATAGTAAGATCACTAGGCTTCGGGTCTAACTTTAGACACTTATCATTTTCTGTTATATTATGATCGTTTTAACTACGCGCGACGACTAGAGCATTAGTCTTGTTTAACCGCTTACGGATCCCACACCGGTGTCGGATCAAGGTTAAGGGTATTATTCCTCTTGATCTCAACGGACTTACAAGACCTAGATGTTCGGACACACTTTATGGAGGAAATCTCCCCTCATTTTTTATGGGCGACGGCCTTTGAGACCGCCGTAAAGCAGACACCTACCATATCACATCCCCCACAGGTTTAAAAGGGACACACCCAAGTACTCTTGGAGTTTTACACATTGTGTCTCTAATCTACGACTTGCATCTAATGTTAACTTGGTGACCCATTATGCAAAAGGTACGCTCTCGTTAAAAATAACAATTCGAGCTGCTTATAAAACTACTATTTCAAGAATTCCCTTACGGTACTATTCTCTGATGCTCATGTATTATATTTAGCCTTTGAGGAAGGTTCCCCAACATTAACTCAACGCTAAACCTTTGGTGGCCTTGTTTTACCGTCGTCGGATCAAAAAGGTATTATTCTTCTTGATCTCACCGGATTTACATGCTCTTGTTGTTTTGACATACTCCCAGGAGGAAATTTCCCCTCATTGGGCGGCAATTTAGGCAAGTCACCGGGAAGCAGACACAAAACGAACAATTTCCGTCAAACGCCGTTTTTGAGCAATGCAATATACTTAATTTTCAAACAGTTTTTAGACCATTTTAATTTTTCTGCTTTTATAAAAAGTGGATTTTCATAAACAGCAGCTCGCCCATTCTAGGCTATTTCATTTTCGTTCGCACTATTAATGAAATCTCTTTTGATTTCTTTTCCTGAAGCTATTAAGATTTTTCAGTTCGCTTCGTTTATCAAGTAATTTATCTTAGAGTTTATATGTGTCTCCATAAAATCATAAGCTACTCTTTAACACATGGCTTTATATCTCCATAATAATCTCTTTTCAGACTACAAAATAGCCATTATAATCTATTCATTTCTTTTCCACTTATAGGAGTTTTTCGGATTATTATGAATCGAACATAACTATTCGCTCTCCCAAAGAGCGCGCCTAACCGCCTGGCTCTAATCCGTAAAAAAAAATTTTTATAATCTGAAATAAAATATTGAATCACGTGCTAAATAAATTATGGAAAAAAATTACAATTTTTTTTTTTTCATTTTGCTTGCAGACTAACTACATTATATAAATACAGTAGAGCAATCAAGTATATTATGAAAATTAATACTCCCCCCCCCTCTCCTCTTATTATGGCTAAATAAACTATAAAGACCCCTCCCCCCCCCCACTCTATACAACAAACGCTTAGAATTGAACCAGAGAATATCCGATTCGAACGGATGTGATTAATAATAACCAAATAAGACTCAAGCTTACCACCTTAGACCTCTCGGTCAATTCTCTTTAATTACATTGTGTATTTAGCATACTGTAAAGATATACATTAAGTAGTACTACGGATAATTCAGGCGTAACCTTAACTGCCACCACGGCTAGCTTACGTAGCCGTAATTTATTTACCACTTTTCACTAAAAAAATTGATAGCTAAAAAAAAAAATACACTTTTTTATTCTGGCTACTAGTAGAACCGCACATGTATCCTTAATTCCTCAGCGACTCGAACGCTGATATTATTCTTATCAAAAATACACTTTAACCTGTTAAGTTAAGGAATCCTTAACTTACCTTCATATTAGTAAGTTTTAAGAAATAGGTGACTCGAACACCCAACCTTCCGTGTGTAAAACGGTTGCTCTACCATTGAGCTAATTTCTTTTTGAAATATCCTTTTAGTACTTAGTACTAAGTACTAAAAGGATATTTACGAAAAATTAGAAATGAACTAAAAAACCTTTTTTTTTTATTATATACTAAGTTATTAATGCTATTTATTTTCTTATAGTAAAAAAAAAAATAAAGAAGGATCTTTCACTTCTATATCTTTTTAACTGTTTATAAAAAAGGTAATTGATTACCTTTTTTCGTCAACTTTTCAACCTCTCCTTATGATTTTCTATATTACATGGACGAATCTTAGCTCACTCTTCTAATAAAAGAAGATAAGAAAAACGCTCACGAGTATGTAAAAAAAAATTGGATATACATTAGTAAGTTAATACCTTTTAGTAGAGCAAATAATACTATAGGTAATAAGAAAAAAAAAGGCAAGATGTATAATCATAAACAGCTAGATAAATATGAAATAAAACAATCCAAAATGTAGATGCACAAACAACAATTACACTTAATTTAATATCAAGGATAGGACCATGATAGCGATTGTCCTCCTTTTTAGAAATAATTGAGTAATTTTTACTACATTCTAAAGATGTCTTAGAACTAAGATTAAAGTTAATAGAACTTCCTCCCCCCCTATGGGGGAAGTTCAGCGCGCACTGCGCGCTGAACTTTATGAATTAGATGGTTTTAGTGTTATAACAATGCAACCAACCATAGCTAATAATAAAATGAAACTAGCTATTATTAATCACATATTATAGTTAGTATACATTACACTACCTATAGTTGAGATATGACCAATTTCAGCTAAATTACCATCTCAATTGTTACTAGTAACAAAAGATATACTTTCACCTTTCAAACTATATATATTGTTAAAATAGTTTAAACTACTGTAATTGTTTGAAGATCCCTCGTATAATAAATTATTCATATAAGAATTATTACTTGATATAGCTACATCGTAAGGTAATATTTTAAATAATGGATTATTTAATGCTATTGTTATAGTAATAGCTAAAGGTATAGTATTCCAAGTATTACTTTGTAATTCACTTATTCTAATATTAATCAACATTAAAATAAATAAAAACAAAATTGATCAATTCTAAAAAAGAGAAAAATTAAATGTATCATCATGATACTTATATGCAATGAATTTTTTCTTTAGGAGTTTACTATCACAGATATAAAATGATTATTCTAAGCGAAGCTTAATAAGCCAATATATTACCTAAGCCAGTATATTACCTAAGCTAATTGGGGCCTATTTTTAAAATCTATTAAAGAGGCCTTCGATTTAGAATTATCCCTCCTCCTGACGAGTCTTTATGGTGGTGGCTTCTTAAAGGTAAAACCAACCGCCCCGTCCTCGTTTTAGAATCCGACTGTACATTTGACAGACATTTCAGCCTAGCCCCAGGTGATCCAGTCTGTAGCGACATTTACAACTGCCGACGGTCTTCAACCAGGATATTGTTAACCGTTTTCACCTAATATTTCTATGGTACAATGATAATAGTACAATTGTAATTTTCTTTCTAAATCAATTTTCTTTTATTATTATGTTTTTCTTTAATCGTATAAACTAAGGTGCTCTCTATCCTCTAAAACATTTAATATATTAGGGCTGCGCCGTAATTAGGATGCGATCTTTCGACTGTGAAACTTACTATTAGGATAAAACACTGGAACTCTTCTTACTTTTTTATCCTTTAAATTTAAAAAACCTTCATTTAAAGGATCTAGTTCTTTAGAGTCTAAATGTCTTTTTACCGTTCTAGCATCTATATTTAAAATATTAGCTACTTCATTTAAAGTTGAAGCTAATTTTATTTCTCCTGAGCTATTAACTAATTCATATACATAATTAGTTCAATTACGGTTAACTTCTTTTTTAGTTGTACTATCAACTTGACGACCATCACTTAAATGTATAATAGTAGGTTTAGCATTTATTATTTTATTATAATCATTCTCTGAAAAACCTTTTATCTCTTTTAGAGGCGCTACCTCCCCCTCCAGATGAGAATGATCTAAATTAGCAGTAGAAGAAGACAATCTATAGTTATTCATAGTATAAGATAATTTTATTATTAATGACTTAATTTCATCAATTCTGTGAGTTCCATTATATAAAGAATTACTAATAATTTTTAAATCCTCAAAATCCTTACCTTTTTTAGATAGGAATTTGAAATTATTTAAATAAGGTATAAAATAATTATTTAAAATATTAGTATTTCTAATAGTAAGTCTTACAAAGGGTTTACTATTTTCTTTTCCACTACTACTAGTACTTATTGAAATACAGGAGAAATTTTTTAATTTAAACATTGAATATTTATCAAAAGGAAGATTATTTTCTAAAAATTCTTTTATTTTTTCTAACACTGGTAATTGTATTTCTCCTAGTCCTATTAAAAAACCAGCTCTTAATGCCTTTCTTTCTAAAAAAAAGGAACCCTCACCTTCAATAAAACCTAATAATCAATAGTCTGAGATTAATACTTTATGATCACTTGGGAAATTAAAATTAGTACGATTACTATTCATACTATTTTTTATACTTAATATATGATCTATTAATTTGGTTTTATCCTTTCCCTTATTTTCATTATAAAAATTAAAAGCTCGTTTAAAATCCAAATAATCTAAATATTTAGTAGTGTTTAAATTAAATTTATCAAATATTGATATTAACTTAGAAATATCCTTCCGATGAACAACCGTAAATTTGCAACTATTACCATAAACAGCTATATTAGTACCAATATTCAATTTTCTTTTTATAGAATTTAACACTTCTATATCATCAACATGTAATTCAATAGTAAATCTAAAAGTTGCACTAAGAATATTCCCGAGCCCCCTAAGAATATTAGGGGCTACCGAATTTTTATATAAAACAATAGAAAAATTAGATTCCCCATCTGAAAACCCTACAAATCAATTTAAAAAATTCTCATCCTCCTTGTTAAACTCCTCACTTAAATATACCAAACTATTACTTTCCTTTACCCTAAGTTGCTCCTTCATACTACCAGATATTATTGAAAAATATCTTTTATTATTACTCATTAAATACTTCCCTATCAATGGCTTCCTTAATATATTATGACTGATAGATCATCCCTCATACACATTAGTAGAAAATTCTTTACCAGGCGTTACCGCCTGGAAAAGTCTTACTATACTACTTACTTTACTTAATACGATTTGAAAAATTTGAATAATAATTCAAAGTTCCCCATAGAGTTGGATTTGAACCAACGCAACAACCTTATGTCAAATTAATTTGACTATACCTTTTTTTATTGCTCCTACATACACAACCAAATAAGCTAAACCTATAAAACATAATCCTATCAATATTAAATAAACAGAAATACTACCAAATAGTCCGATTAAAAATAAAACTGATACTACAGGGTTTTTACTTACAATTACAAAAACACCACATAATACTGCAAATGAAGATATTATATTTAATATGTTAGCTAGATAACCATTTGTATACGTTTCATTAATTAAATACAAATAGTTCATTATAATAACAAATTTTATTACACCTCTTAGAGGAAATTGGTACCTATTGTACTTACCCTTTTTCTGTTCTATCCTACTTAAAAACACCTTATTATATCTAAATCTCAAATTATAGCAAGAACTTTACTCTAATTTAAAAACACCTTTCTTATCATTTTGAGTTTACCTTTCCTTCTTTTTATGCTTATAATTTCACGCAAACATAGCTTACTTAGGTTATACATAACGGGTTTTTACTTACAGTGACGTAAATCCTACCGAGATTATATCTTAAAAACAAGAGGAATTCAAAATTGAGCTAACAAAACATTAGGTAAAGGCTGCTGCGGCTGGTGGGATTCGAACCCACATACTCTGTTTGGAAGACAGACATCCTACCATTGAATGACAGCCGCGACTTTTCATTATTTCACAAACTACTAAGCTAAGTGGCGTAGTTGCAAGCAACAATAATATTACACTTTAGCCCTAAGACCAAATACAACACTAACCCCAAAACTTATAGCTTTTTTTTTATTAAATTTATCCAAGACCCACTATGCAGGGTGAATAAAAGATTTATAATGTCTCTTCTCTATTAGAGCAGAATTTAATAAAGTATTAGCTACCTAATATTAATTTAACCAAAAAACGGATAGAAATTTTACCATTAACAAAGCTCCAACGGAAAAGAGGTGAATCGAACACCCAAGTGTTAATACACAATATTTAGCAAATATTTCACCCTACCTATGGCAACTTTTCCTATATTTTTCCCTGTGTAATATTTTAGCCTTATGAAATTATACCCCCCTCATTAGATATTTTATTTTACTTATTTTAATATTTGTGCGCAAGACGTGCTTTGATGAAAAACCAAAAAAAAAAAAGAAAAAAAAATTACAGTCCCAAAAGCCTGCTCCCACCACTTGGGGCTGGTCCTAGGGGGGGAGGTAGCAAAGCCTTACTGCATAAGATTATGCAGTAAAACTAAGCAGGAATTTTTTTTTTGAGAAGCGGCTAAATAAAATATGGCATATTTTATACAAGCAACAGGGGGGGGGATACGAATTAGGTCGGGTTCGAACCGACATCTACTTCCGTGACAAGGAAGTCCTTGACCAATTAAGTTACTAATTCAAAACTCACATAATTCTTTTTAAGTAAGGGCGCAAGCTAATCGGTCATTATAGATGCTATATTACTACTAACTACAAAATCTACCCTTGTTTTATATAAAACCCCTTAATAAACATCTTGCTTATTAATGCGACACCCCCCCCCCTAAAAATGCAAAAAGCCAACTCAACTAAACTCAACTTCACGGTAACATTTAAATTAAGGCTGCCCCCCCCGGTATTAATTAATTATATAACTATTTAACTGTAAACTTACTTACTTTCTTAAATATTTATACTAAAGTTTGGCAAGGCTTAATTTGATATCTTACCACGTAAGATATAGATATGAAAATTTTTCTGCTTATATAAACCACAGCTATCTATAGGCCTTGCCGGATTCGAACCAGCATCTTAATGATTAAAAGTCACATGTATTAACCATTATACTAAAAGCCCTTGGAAGGATAGACCACCTAATTAGGTCTATCACCCGATTGGTCATTTGCCCCATCCCACCTTACCAAGTTAGGCAGAGATGACTCTAATATTAACTAATATATTAAAGTAGCACAATACAAAAAAAGACTTAAAGATTTATTATAGAGTTTGCTACCCATCCCTTCTGTTTGCAAGCAAGCAAACGGTGCTTGCGTAGTTTTTTTTATTAAGCCACAAGCTGTAAAAAACGAAATAGAATACCAAGGGGATAATTTTATATATAAGCTACAAATCTTTAAGTAATATTATGCCGATAAATAATAGGAAATAATATATAGTCACCGCAATTTTTGAATATTCACTGCTACTGCTTAGCAACTCTAGGACGGTTTTACAACACACACCAAATAAACAAGAATCAAGAGCACTCAGATTCGAACTGAGAACCGGAAGGTTGAAGCTTCTTATTTTACCATTAAACTATACTCTTTAATGGGCATATTTTATACTAAGCCTCTAAAATATGCCCATTATCTATTAGTGTTAAACTACACAATTATAAGAAAAAACTAAACTAAAAATACATAAAATTTATCCATATAATTAGAAAAAATCTCGGCAAAACAAGAAAAAAAAAATATTAATAACTTACCCATAAAACTTAGTGAAAAACCACTATCACTATACTTAGAACCCCTTGTTCTGAACTAGCATTACTTGAAGGAGTTCCACCTCCAGCGAAGCCACCAGAAAAATCTAAACCCAAAATTGCATCTAACCCACAAATAGGTGAAATAATAAATATAAATATTAAGCTAGTAAATATAAATAAAATATAGAGAATAATAGGATTTGTAACTAAAAGTCTATCAATAAAAGCGAGCTTTGCGCCACCAAAATAAAAATGCAATCTAAATGTACAAGCAATAAAAGTAAACAATAAAAAAGAAATAAATATCATGTGTTTTAAATTATTTCTTTTGACGAATATTAAGCAATTAGGACGCGTGAAAAGCTAATCATTCGTATACTTATTTATACTAGTGTAAGTATGCGGTCTATACACAAGTCGCAAATCTTTTTGTATGTTATACTATCTTGTGTTATATTTAAAAGACAAGTAAAGTAAGTAGTAAATATTTAGTAATTATAATACAACATACAAATCCTTATTGCTGTTATAAGTTGGTCGTGGATATTTTTAAATCTAAAAAAAGTCCACGTAAAACCCAGAAAAATGATAGTTATCAATACAGAACAGGAGTGGACAGTATAGAACAGCTAGATGACTATATCATAAAGTTAATTTAGATAAAAGCTCTAATCCCCTCCATCAGATTCTTGTATAGGTGGCATTTCAGTAGACTCTTTTTCCATAACATAGTCAATCGGTGATTGTTTACTTTCATTCAAAGATTTATTTTCTTTTAAATCGTCGCTCCGCGTTGAATTAGAAGTTTCACTCACATCCGAAGAATCTAATCTAGATTTTTTACTAGGCTTATCATCTAAAGGTGAAAGCTGACGTTTTGAATCTTTATTTTCTTCTGCTGCACCTCCCCCATTAAAATCCTTTTCGGTTTTATCTGAAGGGGTAGGAGAATGGGCAACACGTGGAGTTAATATTCTCCCCGAACCTGTCGATCCTTCAGATAAGTTATCACTGTCACTATCTGATAGATTTTCTCCAGCCTCAGAACCACGCTGATTAACCTTCTCTCTTCAAAGAGCTTCATTATGTGAAAAATTTCCACGCTCTTCCTGATTACCATGCTCTTTAGAGTAATCTTCTGATTGCACAGATGATACAATCTTTTTGATCTCATTAGAAGGAATATCTAAATTTTCATCACGAATTTTACCTTCTACATATTTACTCTGTTCAGTATAATATTTTTCTAGATCACGCTGAGTAGAATGTTTATCTTTAAACCTCTCGATCATTTCATTATATTGGTATTTAGTTTTAGACCTATTAGCAACAGCATCAAAATCCGGATAACCCGGGTTTTTAAATTCAGGGTTAGGATTAATATTTTCGTAATCTTCCATATGTTTTTTTATATTTTTTTCTACATCTTGTTTACTTAAACCGGAAGAATTACTATTTCTATCAGGAGATAAAAGATAGCTAGTAGTTGAAAACTTTCTAACACAGAGAACCTTGTTAGTTTTACTATTGATATATTGATATTTTCTTCCCTGCCGGGACCCCTTAGGGTCCCCAAGGGTCCCCCAAGGGGAAGTTTGAGTATTTAATAATTCATGTTTTTTTCGTAAGCTTAATCCAGCAGGGGGAGATAAAAATAAAGATAAAAAATGATTAATATCATAATATATATTAAAACATATAACCTTAAACCATAACTTTATATTATAACCAGCTATCATCATAATTATACGTAAGTTTATTAAGAACCCCAGTAATATATAGACACATATAAAAAAAGTCATACTACATCTACAAAATGTCAGTAAAGAATACCGCCCTCAAAACCCAAATGGTGATTGTCAGTCAGCGTTTTAGTGTCTTTAGCCTTTTGCCTTTGAGAAAACTCAAAAACATTTAGGCTGAGCGGACATATACATTTAAGCCAACCTTAAAAATAGCGAAGCAAAGCTACCTTCACTTATAAGTTCCCTATATAGCCTCAGACTACAGATAGCACATAAGTATGCCAACCCACAAAGATAGGAGCAACGTTATGGAAGAAAGCTAGCTCATTTTAAGGTAGCACCTCTTTCAAGGCAGCTAGAGCACATCTTACTCGTTTTGAGTATCGCCGTATGCTCGTTGCTCTTTTACTGGTAGACTACCTACCAATGTTAGATCCGCGATAGCCCATTGCTTTTTCAAGCCATCCTTCTTTATTTTACCGTACCTTACACATTACTGCAAGCCGCACCGAGACTTTTCACCCGATGTTTGGTTAAGAAGGCTATTAGGGTGTCCCCGGAGTTTGACGATATACCACCTTGAAACTGTCTGCTCACACAGCCCTGTAGGTTAAAAAATTATCCGTATTAAATTAAGCTGCGAAAAAAAAAAGTATTACCTACCTAGCCCGTAGCTATTTTGTGAGAAGGCTCTCCGGAGGTTAAGCAAGCCCGGAATACTTAGATAAAGGGAAGCTAAAGAGATTCATCAGAATTATTCAGGCTAGAAAATACATATCCTTTTACCGACTTACCTGTATCTATATTCCTACTAATAGTTGATATAGATACTTTATTAATAACGGATAGATATAAATATGCCTCTCTTATACTATTAAATTTGAGAATTTTTCCTGAGACTATCTCTCGTACACTAATTGGTTTCACTACCACCCTTTTTGTTCCTAAGCTTTCCTCTAGCTGAGCTGACCCTGAATCCACAAAAGCCCTACTTTTATTCATAGTTGATCTAATTTTACGCACTTGGTCTAATCCTTCTTGAGTCAAAGATTTTTTGGCAAGAATTAGCTCGATGGCCTCAGATCAGGATAGATAATCCAGCTCTTTTATACCTATTATTTTATATACACGGAAAAAAGGTATAATTTTTTCAGCCAGATCGGAGATATTAGAAACTATATAATCTCCATGACGACCATCTTTAGATAGATAATACTTACCGCAACCAAAATAATCCTCAAAAAGGATAAGCAGCTGCTTGTCCCGAATATGCTGAGTTAGTTGAAATCCTACCCTTACTCTATACCCTAATTTCATATTGGAGTCTTTACCTATGTTTAAAAAGAAACATCCTTCTCCTGATGTAAATCCCGCTACTCAAAAAGGGTGTGGAATTTTTTGTGCACGTACAAGCGATCTAGCTATAGGGTTTATATTTGGGAATGCTACTTGCAACTTTTTAGATAAACCTATATTCATTGACGCTTTTATTGCTACGATTTTCTCTAACCCTTCTTTGGTTAGATTTTCCTTACGTTGCATCAAGGTAACTACCTCACGAAATAGTAAATAGTCTCCGTACTTTTGAGTTATTAATGGATAATTATCGAAGTGTTCAACTATTTTTAAAATATCTTTTAAAGAAGAAACGACAAAAGTTCATTTATTTGTACCCCGTTTATTTGAACCGATTCCTTCAAAAAAAGATTCTATATCATTTAATATCTCCTTATCCTTGGTATGGAGAGATATTTGAAAAGCAGCTACCACGGCTCAACCTAACCTGCTACCTGGATTTTCTCTTATAGTAACCATAAAACAACCTTCAGCATCAGAAAACCCCGTAACAAATCAAGGATCCATCCTTACGAAGGGCGTAATCGTGTTTACATTTTTGCAAAGAATTCCAGCTTTAGTTGAGTAAGATCGCCCATCTACCCTTGGAAATTTCCTACCTCTGCATAGTACAGGAAGCTGCGACAATACGGGCACTCTTAAACCCTCTTTACCTTGATGGTAGGCAAATATTCTTCACAAAGCAACCGACAGGAAGATAGTTCCTATTATAACGTGAACAAAAAAATAACCAATAATTCACATTATTGTTTAGACTATGTATTCTTATTAGTGCTTATCCTCTTAAATTTTTTAAAGGACAATTAATAAGTAGAGTTTATTGCCATTCTTTTACTTTAACTTTCCATAAGGTAATAGCCTTAAACTAATCCTACGGAAGTTATGTTAAAGTAACATAATATTTATTAGCTAGTCGTTAAACCTTTATATATGTCATAAACAATATATAGTTGGCTGCAAATTGTCTTTAAATACGTTATATTTTAAAGATTTTCTTGCTATTAACTCTATTGTTAATTTATCTTATATATATTATACTAAAACAAAAACATATCCTTTATATGTTTCTCCTGTACTTAAACATTCCTTAATTTTATTTCTAGAAATTTGAAGATCTTTAGCACATTCGGACATACTACCATATATATTTCTATTATTTTTTTCATCAATTACTACAATTTTTATTGATTCACTTATTAATCTAGTAGTATTTCTATAGTATCGAACTCCTTCTCTTGTTTCATAAGGACTTTCTAGTAAATAAAGTTTAGATAATAGTTTATCTATTTCTAATAGTGAAATTCTACTATTATTATCTTCTTCCCTGCCGGGACCCCTTAGGGTCCCCAAGGGTCCCCCAAGGGGAAGATTTGTATTAGTACTTAATCTATATTTGTTTATATGCAATTTAATTGCGTCAAATAAAAATTTACCTTCTAATGTAGTATGATAACCTTTATAATATATATCTACCAAATTTCATCATAATGAAAAATCTTGAGCTTTTAAAGTTTTTAATAAAATATCATCATTATCATATAATAATGGTATTAAATTTTCTCTAATCTCTTGCACTTTATTAATCTCCAAAACTATGGTAGGGTTACTATTAACTCTATCTACTCTAGGCGAAGTAAATAAAACGTTACCTACATTAAAAAATTTTTTTATTTTATTGTACAATTCTAATTCTTTAATATGATTTTCTAATTTAAATCTAGGCACATATTTATTCGTTGAGAAGGTAGCTTCTGCATCTATAAACCCGGCTAATCAGTATTTAGTTATATTAATTTTATTATTTATAGAACTAGGTATTCATTTACCTGACATACTTTGCATTTCTTTTTGATAAGCTATTATGTCCAATTTACCTTTCTCCGAGTAATGGCTTTTATCTTTTGCCAATAGTACCGCTTTCTTAAAGATTTCATAATGATGAAATTTGGAACTATTAAGATTAACATAATCAAATATAGGTATTATAACGTATAATAATGAATTAATATCATTTACAAAGTAATTTACTCTATCTTTAGATTTAGAAATATGACCACATTGTAAAGTATCTTTAATATATTCTAATACTTTTATATCATCCTTATGCAAACCTATTTGAAATGTAAATTGAACATATTTAAATGTATTATCCTTTAAATCAGTTAATTTAATATTAAAATTACCCTCTCCGTCTGTAAATCCAACTAATCATTCTATAAATTCTTTTCTCAAAGAATAAGGCAAAACTTCAGCCTTACTTGCAATTGAACTAGGGAAAGTAATCAATAATTTATTATTAAAAATAACACTACTTCCTCCTGGGAGGACCCTCCTGGGAGGTCCCGAAAGGGAAGAAGAAAATTTAAAATAAGCAATTTTAGTTTTATGTATAATATATATAAATATAAACAGGGCTACAGTTATAATTAACCCATGAAATCCTGTCGCGAAAAAAAAACATGTACCGAAAGCACCATCACTTATTGTAAAAGATGATACACTGTATTCAATACCTTGGACAATTATGTTACAATAAAGTTAGAAACTTTATTTCAATAATTTTCATTATTGTTCAGACTATATAATATATACAAAATTATATGTATTTATATATTAAAGTTTTGAAGTAACAAGATAAAATAAACATCCGGACTGGTGATCAGTACCTTGAGTTTAATAAAAAAGCCCTCACGCGGTATGCTTGCTAGCAATTTATAACCACGCTATCGCTATCGCTATCGCTAGCTCTAAAAATATGTAACGCAGGCTACAAATAAAAAAATAGCAACCAATAAGCGAAAATTTTTATTATCCTATTAATGAGTCGTTGAACCCTCCTATTAAAAAATTTTTTTTGTAATAATTTAATAAGGATTGGCTGCATATTATCTTGCTATTATATTAATTAACACTTTACACTTAAAAATAAGTATATTAGCCTAACTAATAGCGTAGGCTTCACAGCAAACATACAAGATTTTCATGCAATTAACTTTATTTATTTGCTTAATTTCTGACATAAATTATTAACTTGTTAAATAATTCTAAGCATAAGATTAAGTAAAGGCCTAACCAATATACTTTTTAGATGATGACCTTGCCTATGAAATCCAACTCATAATTAATTATATGTTCTCCCTCATGCTATTCATACCAGATTTTAATGAATTTATCTTCTTAAGGCCTTCGAGAGTTAAATGACCTTTAGCTTCCACAATTTTAGCAACCTTCACGAAATCACAGTAATCCATATACTTTATTCCTTGTAAGGGATTAGATAGAAAAAAAGGAATTATATTTTCTTTAATATAACTATATTTAGATATAACGAAATTAACTTCATCTGGTCTGGTAGAAGCTCTCTCAATCCTTCCACACCCTAAGTAATCAATGAATTTAGTCAATAAAACCTCATCTCTTACATGTTGAGATATAGAGAAAACCAAGCTAACGCTAAAACCTGTAGAAGAATTTTTATTTTTGATAGATTTCACATAAAAAGAGCCCTCTCCATCTACAAAACCTGAAAATCAGTTAGGATTACATATACCTTCAAAACTAACTATTGGCCGAGGAGCTGCTAGGACGTTTGGAAAGTGGATTTTTAATGTGTCAGATAATCCTTTATTCATTGACGCTTTAATACTTATAATATCTTTAATACCTTCAATACTAGAACGTGCTTTGCAATTAAATAATAGATATACAGCTTGTTTAAATAGAAGGTAATCAGCCCTTTTTTGAGTTAGCAAAGGATATTTATCAAAATGAGGTAGAATGACATTAGTAATAGCACGTGCAGACTGAACGCTATAGACAGCCATGTTTCTAGTTGCACGTACACTAACTGTACCTATACCAAAAAAAGCATGTATTTTTCTCAATAATATAAGGTCTCGACTGTGTAATTCTATTTTAAATTCTGGAGTGATATTTCATCCTGACAGTGTAGTTGTACTTTTTTTAGACACTTTAAGACTAAAGGTTGATTCTGCATCCGCGAACCCCGTTACTCAATAAGGAGAAAGCTTCGGTTCTTTTAGATTAATATCCTTCACTGCGGTAGTATAATGTCTTTTAATGTACCTCTTCTGGCGAAGCATAGTAGGGAAAGCTTTTAAAGTACAAGGAACACCTCGACGAGTTTCAGCCACCACGGCGGGCGAACTATAATAATTATTTACGGATCTTTTCGTAAAGCCAACATCAAAAAAAAGCATACAAATATTTTTTAAGCCTGTGAATATTACAGCTAATACTACTGTTGCAACTGTACCATATAATGCACCAATTCTCCCTCCTTCTATTAAAGAGTGGTGACCCCATGTCACCGTTGCCTAATCTCCAAATAATAGGTTATTTTTGCTATTATTCATGTAATTTATATTAATTGTTATATTTACCTATAGACACCTATATCTATAAAAAGAGTATTGCTTTCTTATCTTGAGAAACAATAAACTTCCTGCGCAAGCTAGGGGGACCCCTCCTAGCTTGCGCAGGCCACAAGGGTCCCCCCTCTAGCTTGCGCAGGAAGTAACTGTTACCATAAATTTAATATAAATCCTTGTGCCTCTAATTTTTGTGCAGAACTTCCCCCTATTTTATAAGGGAGGTTGCGCCTCCTCGATGGGGTGGGAACTACAAAGTAATCACTCATTCGAAATGCGAAGAAATTATAGAGAAGAGATTCCGACTGTACATTAAGCAGCATTTCAGCCACCCACGGCGATCCAGTCTGTAGCGATCCCCTTTTTAAGATCGACGGTCTAGACTTATTACATTAATCGTTAACCGTTAACACCGTACCCTGCAAATTAGTAATCCACTCACAACTAACTTACAAAATATTTAAGAATATTTTATTGCTATCCTCGCGAAGCAGACCCAGTATACATAATAACTGGATATAGACGAAAGGGATAATATTTTTATTAAGGTATTGCATATTATAGCAATAGGTTTATAAAAAAAGATTTAATCTAAATTAGACTTTACCATATTTAATTTATATAAGAATTTAGCATGCATATAAGGTAAAACAATGGGTATTAGGATAGGTAAATTCAATTTAGGTATATAAATATTATATTGGTTTAAAGATCCTGTAGAATGAATTGCTATTTTTAACCCATATTTAGTTTCCAGTATTTTGACTAATTTTTGAACATCTGATAAACTAAAAGAATTTGTAGACAATTTAATACCTCTATTTTGAATCCAACCACCGTCATCCATTATTCAGATGGCTAAAGCTATAGGAGATAAGTATTCTTCTATTCAATATGGTATAACTTTTTTCCCTTTACCATAAAACCCTTCATAGATTCAATCAAAGGAACTATAAGTAAAAGTACGAAATCTACAATAATAAGCTAACTCCCCTTTAGGTCCTTTTCTACTATTAATTTGAGGTAGATTTTGCTTACAGTAACCGTGATTTAATAATAAATAATGGAGTCATAATACGTATTCTAAATGTTCTCCTTTTTGATAAAAACTAAACCTGTATCCATCTGTACTTTTCTCCATAGTACCATCTCCTAATAAAGATCCGATAATAATACTTAGTACTTGATAATTATGAGGTCCTATACGTTTAAAAGAAGGTACTCTGGGAGAATTAAAAGGTAAAGTAGACAGAAGAGTCTTAAATTCTTTAGGGATTAAAATTCGATTCTTATTAGAAATCTTTTTTCATTTGTGGCGCGTATTTACACCACTTGACAGCAAAATTACTGTGTTTAATAAAGGTAGTTCAAAAGGGTTTACTGGTTCTATACCTATAGGTGGTCATTGAGCTCCTAATTCTACAGTAGGAGTTAAAGCGCTCGTTGTATTACTTTAATTAAAATTTATTATACTATATTTTGTCTAAAGTATAGGTTCTTTTTTTGTTCACATTTGATTTAATTTCTTTAATTTTATTTAATCCACTTAAATTTAAATGATCTTTATTTTTCATAATTGATACTACCTTTTTGAAGTCTTCAAAATCATGCCGTTTTATACCATGAAGTTTACAATTTTCAAATAAGGGTATAATTTTTGTACTTAAATCTGAAAATTTTTCTACAACATATTCCCCATAATCTTTGTTTGAACGTGGAATATATCTACCGCAACCTAGTATTGTAATAAATGATCTCAATAATTCTTCATCTCGAAGATGCTGAGTTAATATAAATCGTAGTGAAACTGATTCTTTTAATGTTGAATTAACAGAATTTTTAATAATAATAAAAAAACAACCCTCCTATGAAATAGTCAGTAAAACCTGCAAATCAATTTAAATCAGGTATTAAACAAGGGTATTTAAAACTTGGTCTTAAAACCGGTGTAATATCTGGAAAAGCCTGATTTAACTCCTCAGTTAAACCTAAGTTAATACTAGCTTTTATAGCTAATATATTTTTTAAACCTTCCATATTTAAATGTTCCCCCTGTTTCATTAAATGAACAACTTGTTTAAAAAGTAAAAAGTCTGCATATTTTTTAGACATTAAAGGATATTTATCAAGGCGCAAGCTCGAGAAATAATTAATTCTAATTCCTTAACACTAGAAACACGATATTGAAAACTATTTTTCCCTTGTTTAGTTACACTACCTACCCCAAAATAATTTTGAATCAATTTTAATAGAGGTAAATCTCTTTCGTGTAAACCAATTGAAAATGTAGCTTTTACTCTGTAATTAGTATTATATTTAGAATTAGGATTAACCGTTACTATAAACCTATCTTATATAACATGGATTCAATTATATAAGGTTTAACTATACCACGTAATGTAGGCATAGATCCCTCTCTAATATAAATCCTAGGTTGAGTTGGAGTGTGGTATCTTAATCTACAATCTAATCTATATTTAATTATTAATACATTTATTAAACGTACAATATCAGATATTGTGTAAGAGTCGGTACAAAGAATTAAACCATGCTCCTTTGCTGCCCCATCACCCATAATTAAATGAGATAAGGCCACCGGAGTTAATAGATCGTATATATTATTTGGTATTATTTTAATACCTTTACGGTAAAATAAAAAATGTAATTCTGTAAAACAAGGGAGAGCCCTTGTAAAGAAATGCAAGCTATAGTTTAATTTACCTAAATGTTTACGTGTACGATAAACAGGGTAACTAGAACAATAAGGAGATAATATACTAAAAACATATAAAACATAAATAGAATTAGCTCCAGACTGTAAAAACCCTAATCTAGCATTCTTATTACGAGAGTTAGAAAAAGTTAATCAACCATCTGATAATAACAGTCCTATAACAACACTGTATTGATAAGATGGAAATTTAATCATATTACTCTCTTGCTTTGTAATTCGACTCTTACCTGCCATAGATAATAAATTAGTACCTCAAACCACTATAGCCATTAGTGATGCTCCATCTACAAAACCAGTCATATGACAATGTTTTTCCGGAAAATGGCTAAAACCTGTGATATAATAAGGATTTAATTTATATATTAACTGACCATTAGTTGCTGTAGATAATCTACAAATATGACCAGTTAATCGTGAATTATTTATTACACTAAGTTTTTCCGGTAAACAATTTAATTAAAAAATATAATATTAATATTATAAATTTAAAACTGGATTTCCCAGCGTCTTAGAGTACACCTTATTATTATATTGAATATAATAAAAGAACCGTCTACTCGTTGCTCTTTTACAGATAAGTTATCTGATTTAGATCCGCGATTGCCTATTTTTGAAAAAATTTTTTCTCTATCTCTAATAATATTACCATACCTATAGTGATTAGCTAAGCCAGTTATATCTTTACAACATAACCTTGGTTATTAGAGCTTTAAGGTTTCCCCGGAGTTTGGCTCTTATTCACAAATTGCTTATGAAAGAACGCTCAAAAGATAGCCACAAAGAATAAAGCCTCTGATACTATAAATAGTATCACTCCTAAATTCAGTCCTTTCTGAACTGCCAGAGTGTGGTCACCTAAAAAAGTCTAGAATTATTGATCAATATATCACTATATTGTTTGGAACTATATTTTAACAAATGGGTTGTAGAAATAACGCATAAGTTTTTTACACATAGTCTCTGAGGATTCTATTAGGATAATTATCCGTCCTATAGTTTCCTGCTGATTGTCTTATAACTATAAGAGTTCCCAGCATACAGTCAAATTTAAAGAGACCACTAATAATTAGGTGTATAAAAAGATTATTTATATACTTACTCTTTAACTTGAGCTATTAAAGATTTAATTTTTAATCTACCTTCCGGTGTAAGATGCTCTTTGGCTATCATCATATCATAAACAATTCTTCACTTATTATAATTAATAAGTTTTTCCCCTATTACCGGGTATTTATCAAAATAATTTACTAAAGGTTCTAATTTACCTATAGCAGATACAGTTAAAGATAACACTTCTGACTGTTTTTTATTTGTATAAGTTTTTACAGGACAATCTAAAAATACTGCTAATTTTACCATAAAAGGTAACATAGATAAAGATGTAGGTCTATCAAACGCACGTTGATCTAATCTATACTTAAGAGTAACGTGCTCACTACGAGCTCTTTTCATATCCCCTGATCTGGGTTTACCTTCAACATATTTGATTCCAAAGTGACCATCAGAATCTGTAAACCCTGTTAGTCAACTATTATTTAGAAAATTCGAATTATCTAATAAACTTTCTGTAATATTTAAAGAACACTTAACGTTCATAATTTTAATTAAATTATTAAAAGTTTGATTTTTTGGAGTTCTAAACTTACCATGCATTAAATTTATCAATAATTGAATACCTTTTAAATCTCCTATAACATAACGAAGTGTATTACCCGCAGTCATTTGGAAACGACCTATATTCCCTAATTCAGATTGAATAAAAGCATATAAACCTAAATTGTTTATATGTGACGTAAAAACTATTCTAGGATTAAATACTCTAGTGGACTTAGAGTTTTTAAATAAAGCCGGAATAGAAATATGACCATCACCTTCTAGTAAACCTGCTAAATAATACCCAAAATTATCTGAATTGTTTTCATAGATTTTATATGAAGGCGCAAGCTCTGATTTTGATTTAAAAATACTTAATGATTGACTTGCATCTTCATCTGTAATAGCTCTAGCTGTAGCTAAAGAATAAATATATTGTTTCTTATCATATATGCCAATATTTGTGGGAGCCTCTGATATAATATCTCTAAATCAAAAAGACATAGCTGAAATTAATAATAATAGAGCTATGTAAAAGAAATAGTAACTATTGCTGAAATTATGCATTGATAATGCAGCACTAATTGTTAAATTTAATAAACAAACACTTGTAAATAAAGGTCAAGGAGATGGACTTACTAAATGAAAAGGGTGATCTTGAAAATTACTTCTTATTAAGTTTGTCATCTTATTAAAAAAAATTAAATACAGTTAGTGTGATTTATAGTTATCTTGGCCTTTTGGGATTACCAAGCAAAATAATGAAATAGATGTAAAAGCGATAATCGTTTGTTTACTATTTTTACAACTAAACTATCGTTAGCCCCTAAGATGAATCGAACATCTATCTCAGCATTAACAGTACCGAGCTCTACCGTTGAGCTATAAGGGCGGTAGAGGGGGGAATGGGATACCTGGGTTACTAGCCTCTTAGAATTCGTATCACAGCGATGTGATCATTAACCCTCTTCCATATCTATATCTTCCTGCGCAAGCTAGGGGGGGGGGACCCTTTTGGTCCCCTACGGGGTCCCGCAAGGGAAGAAACTACCCGTTAACTATCACCCTTCATCCACATTAGAGCGAGCCACCTCAAAAACCTGTAGAAACTCTGCTAAAAAAAAAGTCATCTATATAAACATCCTGCCCTAAAAGCCACAATACCAGTTGACTTTCGTCTTACACGCCGCACCCTATGTACGGTGCGGCATTTTACCTCCTTATTCTATTCAGCTCACGCCTCCTTTCATATGTCACGCGTAAAAGTATGCACTTATTTCTTACTCAATATTTACGCCCACTAGTTTGGTCTTCTCCCCCTCCCCCTTTTTATATTATATATTCATTACTAGGAAACAAGAGATTCGAACTCTTAAAAGCATTAGCTACTGAGTTTACAGCTCAGCCCTTCTTACCGTAAAGGGAGTTTCCTCTACTGGCTTCCCTCTATTCCTATATAAATAAAAATAAAGAAAAGGCAGATAATGAAAAAAAGATTTCAAATAAAGAATTCTAAATTCCGTGGTCCCTAAATAAAATATGGGACTAGCAAACTCGAAATTGGATCTAGACTATGGAAAAGAGAAAACTGTGCTGCTAAGTTAAGAAAAATTGAAAGAAAAAAAAAAATTACTTATTTAGATTTAGACTTCTTTCCTTCACGAATCTTGTTTAGTTTAAGACTAAAATCTTCTAAGGTAATTAATTGTTCTTGAGCTCCATGGATTAAACTTCTTGAAAAAGTATAGTTTTTTAAATAGACAGTGCCATTATTTAAATGTTTTTTAAAAGCACTTACTTGTATATTCAAACCTAAAGATATATCTGACAAACTAGAAGTATAGTAATACAAAACAGTTTTATCTTTATTATAAATGTAAAATGTTCCCGAAGGTGTAGGCTCACAGGTAATTGTTGAGACTTTACGTCCTTTATTCATCCCTGATTTGATATCGAATATTATAGCAGCACCTTGTGGAGTAAGATGGTCACCTTTTTTAATAATTTCAGCACATCTATATCAATCCACAAAGTCTAAAGCTTTTACACCAAATATTTTATATTCAAGGAATAAAGGTATAACAATGTCTCAAATATATGTAAAATTAGAAACTGTATATGTTCCTGTGTTATTTGTAGTATCGAAGTAATATTTACCGCACCCTAATTTATTAATTAATGCACGAAGCAATGACTCATCTCGCACATTCTGAGTAATTTCAAAGGTTAAGTAAATTTGGTAACCTGCTTTGTGTGTACTTGATGTTTTGCAGCTGATTTTAAAACTCCCATCCCCTGAAGCAAAACCCGCAATTCATCAATTATCTATATGTTTAGCTACAGGGACACTGCTAACAGCACGAGGTACAGGAGCTGTAAAAGGAAAGGCTACGGCGAAATCGGTTCTTAATCCATTGTTTAAAGAGGCTCTCAAATTAACAATTCTTTGTAACCCATCTTTACTTAAATGGCATTTATCCTTATACATTAGTAAAACTATTTCACGGAACAATAAAAAGTCTATCCCTTTTTTTGTTAGTAATGGATACTTATTAAAATGAGGAAGAATAAAATTTACAATATCTTCTAAGACATGCACTTGGAAAGTACTTGAATTATTCCTACGGTCTATTGTTACCTTACCTATGCCAAAAAATGTTTGAATTAGTTTTAGTAAATCGTAATCTTTAATGTGCAAACCAATCTTAAACATAGCTTTAATCTCTCAACCTACATGCAATTTATCATTTTTGGTTATAGAAATGATAAATGTACCTTCGGCATCTGAGAACCCTGTAACAAATCAGGGTGCTAAGGTAACCCCTGCTGTAGTAGAAAACCCATGGTCTAAAGGAATCGACGGACTAGCAGAGCATATTGCATTTGTTTTAATTATCATTTGAAAATTTTCAAAAGTTACAGTTAGTTTGATTTATAGTTATCCACAACTCCTCTACTGTCTGGAGAGAGGTTTCATTGTAGCAGAATTATGAAAAGGAACAAAAGATAATATATGCTACCACCTTAAGGCTACTCCTTACTATGAAAACACGACATTATTTAGCTCTAAAGATGAGTTGAACACCTAAATAGTCTCTAAGTTAAAGCACTATATCTCGCCTACGAGTTAGAACGAACTTATAGGGTGTTAATAAGAGCTTGTGAGTCCCTCCTCCTCCGGCGACTACAATAACATCCTCGCATTATTATTTCTTAAGAAATATATTAAAGGGAGTTTCAGTTTCCTTGAACCCTTTTATTTATTACTTAAACCCTCCCAACGTAGCAGGGATGAGGAATCTCTAAATAATAAAAAAAAAAAGGGCCGGATAAGAAAACTTATTACCTACTTACAGATTTTTTTCTTATTTTATTCTTACTGCACAAACGGTATTTTGCTAAATTACTAAAAGAATAAAATAATTACAAAGCACAGGGCTAGCAAAGCTATGCCAACTCCGTCGTGTAATAAATTTTACTTCTTTTTAGTTTTTACAATTAAGTGTAAAAGTAAAAAAAACACTGAAGGGATAAAAAAAATTTTTTACCTCCTTTATTAGGACTGCGACTGCGACTGCGACTGCTCCTTAATAAAGGGGGGGGGGTAAACTACATACGGCTTATTAACCAAATTGTAAATATACAATCAGAAAACTCCCCATAATAATCCCTCCCCCCCCCCTATCCTATATACTGATAATATAGTTTGATGCCTATGCCGTTACGTTATCTACCGATGATAAATAACGTGTATATATTTCTCTCCCGAGTCGGCATATATACAGCATCTTTATTGTTAATGGTCAATCAATCCCGGGCAGCTTCCACTACCCGAACCGTATTTCGACTTAACACCAATTACCGTCACGCATACGAAGAATCCTATTAAAAGAATGTAATCCGATCATTACTATGGACTTATAATAAAGAAAGCAAACTTATTGCGCATACGACTCTCAGCATGTGACGAGTGGTTAGTACCAATCCGAGGTTGTATTCACCGTGACATGGTGATTCACGATTACTAGCAATTTCTTATTCATGCAGCCGAGTTTCAGGCTACAATCCATATGTTTTTTATCCTCTTTTTTGAGATTAGCTCAATATCGCTATTTCGCATCTCTTTGTTAAGGAGTATGTGGCACGTCTGTAGCCCACAATATTAAGGCCATGATGACTTGTCTTAGTCCCTGTTATCAAATCCAATATAGCAGATGATGTAGCTCTATCAAAATAATGTATTCACAAATAAAGCTCAGGTTTACGTTAATTCCATGGCTTATGCCACAGTTTCACAACATTAACTGGAAACAGCCGTGCAACGCTTGTATGAAGAAACCTACTAAAACTTATAGGATCAAATATTGTTCGCGATTACTTATTCGCAAAAGAAAATATTTGGTCCACAGTTTTAATTGCTTTATTCTATTCAAATTGTGGTAAGATTTTTCGTGGGTCATCGAATTAAACAACATACTTCACTGCTGGTGTCAGAAACGGTCTAGTGATTTCAGTTCCTGCGTTGCCGCATTACTCTTGAGGTGGAATGCTTACACTTTCATTTATAGACCAAGAGTTAACCTAATCTATGGCACTCATCATTTTCTGCAAAGACTACTAGGGTCTCTAATCCTTTTCGCGACGCAATGCCTTCGTTCCTCAACGTCAGTTTTTACATAATAGGTTGCCTTCGCCTTTATCCGTCCTCCCAGTATCAAAGAATTTTAACTCTCCACCAAAAGTACGACCTATTCCCATAAAACTCTAGCTAATTAGTTACCTTTTAAAGGTGACGTTAGCCGTCTAGGAACCCTTTAAACCTAATTAAGATGAATAACACTAGTCCCATACGTATTACCGCGACTGCTGGCACGTAATTGGTCAGGACGCAATATATATAATGTCATTATCAAACATATATTTAGAACTTTACTCCTAAAAAGGATCTCCTGCGCTTATTACCCTGTTAATAACATTCGCGCTAATGCTACTTACCGGTAATAAGTCCGGTCCGTTCATCCAAGTTGCCAGTTCAGCCGTTAGGCCATTGACCAAAATTCCTCACTGCTGTACAATTATGCCTTGGGATTTTTTCATTCCCAATGTGGTCGATCAACCATTTCAGCTTCGACTCCGAGAATTCTTGGCTAGTTAAGCCATTACCCTAACTACTACCTATCCCGACAGATATCATTTCCTCTTAAAGCGGCTTTACACCCTTTATCCAAAAATAGCTGAATACAACTATTTTATTTATGAGGCATTTCTTTTTTCTCCTCTCTTCAAGGTCGGCCGAATATCTTACACTCACCTGTACACCACTTTTAATAAACCTTCAATATCTTTTCTGGCTAAATAAATTAGCCGGAAAATAATTAGATATTACACCACTACTGAAAGAATGGGGCTCAGATATAATATCCGAAAAGCTGTAAATTAAACGTACGATTAGCATGTGTCAAGCATTTGGACAGCGTTCAATCAGAGCCATCACCAAACTCACCTATCAGCGTAATAAAATTTTTAATTCAAAAATGTTAAAACTTTCATATTTTCTTATACAAAAAAAAATTAACATTTTTGAATTTACTTGGCTTGTTTTTTTTTTTTATTTTATTTTTAATAATTTATATATAACAATAAAATTATTTAATTTGTTTAATAATTCTATGGCTTTTTTTTTAGATAATAAATAACATCTTATTGTTATCTATTACTCTTCTTCTTTGTTTATACGTTTCGAGTTGATAAATAACAACTTAGTATTATCTATTACTCTTCTTCTTTGTTTATACGTTTCGAGTTGGTAAACAACAATTTATTGTTATAAATCACTCTTATTACAAGTTTTGACTTGGGGGGGGGGGGAATCACAATTACAATTTATTCCCCCCCAAGTAATTTATGCTTTATAGAGAGCTCAGCTCATTAAGGTGCGGTTAAATAAATTAGGCGTAAATAATACACACCTTTAAATTAAACCACCAAAGTATAATAGGCGGCTTATTTTTATGAAATTGCGACAGGTGAAACCTTATCCCCTATTTTTTTTTAGGTGATTAGTCAAGCCGCCTTAAAATTATCCACTACCTTTGGAAAAAATTTAAAAAAGATCGCTTATTAAAGTTATATTATCGACGAGAATATTAATACAGTTGACACATAAACTAGGTATTTAGGAGTAATTTAAGCTATATCTTGTGATAATTTCTTACTAAAAAAAGACTTTAGATGAGCTTGACTTTCCAAAATAAGTTATTTCATTATATTTAAAGCTTTATCACTAGCTTGGTCCCATATTTTATTTAGGGACTAGCCCTAATCCCCCAGAGGGGGGGATACGGTAGGCTTGTCCCACTCCGGGTTAGGACCCGAAGGGGACTAGAAGTTAGCCATAACAATATTTATTAACTTATTTATATTCTCTATTAAAAACCTTAACTTACATTTAAATATTATACATAAATTATTAAATTATAGACTTTCCTTGAAAATTTTATTTTCATCCTATTACTTATCACTAAATAATTTGTTATTCCTTACCGTTGACTAATAAACAAGAACATTTTTGTTTAGCACCCCCCCCCTTTAACTTTAGAACTTTAGAACTTTAGTACTTTAGTACTTTAGAACTTTAGAACTTTAGTACTTTAGAACTTTAATACTTTAGTACTTTAGTACTTTAGTACTTTAGTACTTTAGTACTTTAGTACTTTAGTACTTTAGTAGGGTGTGCTAAAAGGCAAGCACAAGGGATAAACTAAACATCACCATACAAGATTATTTGTCGCCTTCAAAATTTTTTTTCACACTTTTAATATGACTATCCACTTTTGATCTTAATTCTCTATATTGAGGATAACTTGTCATTTTTTTTTTTTGCTTGGTTCTTCAGACATAGCCTCCTTTCACGCCGAGCTGAACTCACTTCTAAGCTGTTTAATATAGTGTTTCCCTATTTGGTCAGAGGTAATATCACCCTTAGCTAGAGCCTTTTCAGTTTTACTTTTAGCTGTATCCTTAATATCTTCAAAATCACTATAATATTCGTCTTTATGATATGAACCAGTTAACAACTTAGTAAAGTTTGGATCAGGAGACTGCGGTCCATTTCTTGGTGAACCTTTTGAACCCTTACCATTACCACCTGAATTATTAGAACCACCTTCCATCATATATACAATACTACCATCCATAAACAAATCAAATTTTAAAATGAACAATAATAAAATTCTAACAAAACAAATAAAAATTTACGGGTGAACCTGATATATATACGTTATAAAATTTTTCAAAAAATTCATTATAGAAATTAAACCACCATTATTATATCAATTTTGTGCAAAACTCTTGATTTCACCTATAAGCTGTAAACCTTTAGCAATAAGCTGTAAACCTTTAGTAATAAGCTGTAAACCTTGAGTAAGAAGCTGTAAACCTTTAGTAATAATTAGTGAAGGTCTAAACCATCTTTTATATATCCTGAAGACAAAACTAAAAAAACTTGAGCCTGAATAAAAGCAATTCCTCCTAAATCTAATCCTGAAAAAGCTATAATAAAGGCTAATGGGATCAAACCAAAAAAAAAGAAGATAAAACCACTTGTCATTATATTGTAAGTGAAACCAGCGTGCTCTTAACCTAATACCGCGGCGTCGTGTCATTAGCTCTAATAACGCTAATAACATTAAATAGTGGCATAGCCTTCTCTCGGATATTCATTTTAACAATATCTCCCCCCCCCCTACTTAATCTCTGATAGCCTATTGATTGCAAGCTATCATTTTCCTGAGCTCGAGCCGCAGCAACACAAACCCTAGTTCTCTCATATGGGTTTAAGGTAGCTCAGCCCCATCAAACACTATAAATGTTTTTTCTATGTACCGATATGGACGTAAAACATTCATGCAGAATTGAAAGCCCAACTTTAGATATAACATATGGTTACGACTATGTCAATCAGGAAGGGAAATATAATTATGCCTTGCAATCTGGCTAGCAGCGGAGGTATTACCGTTCTCCATAAATAGGATATAAATAATAAAAAAAAAATCCCTAAAACAATACAAGAAATAAAAAAATATTCCGAGATAACTTTAAAATAATCTATAAATTCTGCAAATAAAGATGTAATATTTTAACAAATTGGCTGAATTATCAAAAGTTGATCAACGAAGAAAGAGTTTGGCATTTACTTAATAGCATTAAAGTACAGTTAGTTTGATTTATAGTTAGCCTTGGGCAATTTGTATGATGAACTGGAAGTTAAAAAGATAATCGTTCGTTTACTGATTTAACCGACTAAACTATCATCGAGATAAGTAAAAATTTTTCATTTACTTATCCCCTCCCATCTACTCTTTATGGGAGAATCTGAATCTCTTCTTAAAAAGAAGTTTGTACTAGTGTAAGTAAATACTTAACGAGGCCCTATATTTCTTAAAATGGTAATGATTATCTCTATAATATTTCTAATTATATGATATGCTCATTGAAAATTTTCAATTGGGTTTGTATTAAGGTGTTGACATAATCTTTCTAAATGAGGTAATAACATTTCTAAAGCATTAAAAATTAATACTCTAGTATTTAAGCTTAAACTTCCTATATCCATATATGTCAATTGAGCACTTATCTCCATAATTAAATTAAGTATTAGCTGAATATCATCTAATTGTCCAGAAAGAAATAGAATAATATATCAAGTTAAACTTATTATCTTAAATATTAAGCTTAAGTTTGCATTAGTGTAAGTCCAGACCGTCCTTGATGTATCCTGAAGATAATACAACAAAGACTTGAGCTTGTATAAAGGCAATACCTAATTCCAATCCTGAGAAAGCAATTATAAATGCTAAAGGTATTAATCCCAAGAAGAAGAAGATAAAACCACTAGTCATTATATTATAAGTAAAACCTGCTAAAATGTTTAATAACATGTGACCTGATAAACGTGTCCACAAATTTATCCTCTTATCTAAAAAAGTTTCTCCAAAAACTTAAACTAGTTTAAACAAATATACACCTTTAAAAGGATTAGTTCGGCCGCCAGGCTGAACAACGGCGCGGTGCGCCGTAGTTCTATTTTCTTTTAAGTATAAAGATATACTAGGTTGACGAACTTAGCACACACCTTTTAATTATCACCGCACCAAAGAAAAATAAAAGAAATGTCTTATTATTATTTTTATTCACACATGGTTCTATATAGAGAAATTTAAATAAACTTAAAAAGGTATTTATTTCTATACGGAGTACGGAGTACTTCGTTTTCTACTTATGTAAGTAGATATACTAGCGGAAGATATACCTAAACTTTCAGCTGCTGAACTAACCGAAGGGTAGATAGTTACTTCATTTATACGAACATCAGTAACCTCTACAACCTTAGAATATGCTTTATTTACTCCATCATTAACCTCCACTAACTTTATACTGTACCCTTTTATAGTATCAATTTGCCCACCACTATTAGACTCATTATTTTTTAAATAATTAGAGAGTCGTCTATATGATATACCCAAATATAGGCATGCGGCTTTCATTGTAGAGAATTGTTTAGTAATTCCTAAAATACTGTTAGTTAATTCTACAGCCTGTTTTTGATTAGTAGGGCTAGAGATAGATGAGAAATCTAAAGCTAAAGTAGCTTTAGAAATCATATAACCATTGTAAGCCTTATTATTAATTAAATACCTCTTAACAGTTGTCATATGAACACCTAAAAAATGAGCAGCCTGCGCCATAGAAGTGAACTCTTGTCTCTCTCTTGTTTCGAGATTAGAAACAATAACTGATATTCTAAAGGGATTATTTTTAACCATCCCTTCCAAATGACTTTTAGACAATTTTCGCCCTAACATAGCGTCCCTTTTAAATTTAAGAAGATCTTCCGACTCATTCCTACTTTTGGAAGCAAGGCTCATAAGTTTAACAGAGGCTTCGCTATGTTTATAACCCAGACTAGACCCAGCTACTTTTAATATATTGTATTCAGGATTAAATTGATCTAAATAAAATTGCTCTCTAACTAGTACTTCCGAACTAGGACAAAATTCTAAAATCTCTAGCCTAAATCCAGCATAACCATATTTTAAAAGTGCCTTACAAATGATAGATCCTCCTCGCTTACTACTAGACAAATAGCTATGATTAAAGTACCGTCTGAATCTGTCATTCAGCATAGTAGAAGAACCTATATAGCTTTTCCCAGAGTTTTTATGTACTCAACGATAAACCCCGGATTTATCTTTATTCTTTTCAAGGATGAATTTTTCCTCTTTGTCAGGATTAGTGTATATTATAACGGGTTTATGTTCAGATAAGCTAGATATAGTTCGACTCGTATGGATAACTCCCCTTAAAGATGTTTTTATACATAATTTCGGCGTGATATATATATTGTTTAAATTAATTAATTTAAACCCTATCCGTCCTTGACGGTGAGTTCAATGAAACCTTTTTGTTTTGGGTTGGGTTGGAATGGGATTAATAATAGATGTGCTTGTATTAAACTTAATATCTTTCCCTAACCTGAATAAGGAAAGGATAAAATATTGTAAACCACCTTTAAAGAGTAAGTAGGGAATATTCTCCCTACTTGAAAGATAAGTTTTAATAAACGATCAAGTGGTTAATAAATTATGAAGAGCTAAACGATCCACAAATTTATCCTTGAATCGTTTCGTTTTAAAGAAAAGAAATAGTTGTGAAGACTTATATAATTACTGTTTTTAATTCAACCTCAAGTTTGCACGATAAAAGATAACCGTATAATGCTCTAGCTGCAGTACCTATAGAAGGGTATATTGTAACCTCCTTAGTTTCTGGAGATCTTTTAAGAGCGGCAGCACGCATATTCTCTACAGTAGCTTCTGAATGTTTTCATCCTGATCCTCGAGAAGGACTTCCAGGTGTTTTTAATATATTATACTTCCCTCGACCCAGGGACAGAGCCCTGGCTCTGGACCGAAGGGCTGGAGAGTACACTTCAAAAAAGTGTTTTTCTCTAGACATAAGACTATCTGTGTCACAAATATCTAGAATAGTAAGACTAAAGTTATGATAGCCGTATTTCAGTAATGCAACATTAATAGGCATACTCTTTTCATTTAATAGTCTATTAACATTATAATACTCTAATAATCTACGGTTTAAATCAACAGAACGACCTCTCCGAGGGAGTTCCCCGGAGGGGGAACTACCAACATATTTTTTACTATTCAATTTATTAGTTCACATATAAATACCTGATTTACCTTTAATATAATTAAGGATGTCAAGTTTATCTCTATCTCCATCAGAAAAAACAACTAAATCTGTAGAAGAAATATTTTTTCGTGCTACACACGAAGTTGAGAACGCTCTAACACCCAATTTATCATAACAAAAATTAGGTAATCTTCTAGATACCCCTGGTTGATAAAATAAACTACCTAGTGAAATATCTTTTACCTTGTTTAAATTAATACTATAAGCTAAAACTGAGCTAGTATTTAAATTTTTAACAATAAAGAATGTAAATCGTTCACAACTTTATCCTCTCTTTAAAGGAATTTATGTTGACATAGCCGCTATAAATTTTATCCTTTCTTTAAAGGTGGGTCGCACATACCTGCGTTTTAAATTTACTTTACTTTACTATTTTTCCCTCCTGGACTTTCGTCCTTTAGGGTCCGAAGGAAGAATAACAAAATGAAATGTAAACAAAGATATTAATCCTTATACATATTAATACGTATTTACCCATTTCTCTATTTATGTTCTAGTACCGCGACGTATAAGTAGCAGTAAAAAGAACAAAGTAAGAGAAATATAATTAAGTAAGGATAGGCTATTGTGTTAACTTTAATCTTGATTTACTTAATTTCTTCCAAGAACCGGTTTCCCGGCGACTAGAGTACACCTTATAGTTATTAACATGGATTATTTTTCTATCGCTAAATAAACTAGCAAATGGTAAAAATAGGCTAACCATAAATAACTAAAGAACCGTCTACTCGTTGCTCTTTTACAGTAATTCCTTGTTTAACAACCGAAGCAAATATGCTAGTTTACACTTAACAAACCTCGGAATAAGTAAACGTGTATTACTGACTTAGATCCGCGATCACCCATTCCTATTACTAGTGCCTAGTTCACTTTTTCTTTTATAAAAAAGGAACTAGAATCTCTAATGATATTACTATACCCTCAGTCATTAATGAGGCCGCATAAGAAGTTTCCCTCCTATCTTTAGTTATTAAAGCTTTAGGGGTTCCCCGGAGTTTGGCTCTTAAACACAATAAGATTAAGATACCTAATCTCATCTTTTTATGTTAGCTGCTAATCTTAATCCTAATGAAATATTTCTTGCTAAGTATGAACGATTGTACTCTTGGCCAATTAAAGTTTTAATTTTTAAATCATATAAAATTCCTTATGGATCTTTAAGAATTCCCTTCTACTTAACTAATCCCCGGAGGGGATAAGCAAGCTCCCAACCACATAATTTATTAGGATGTAAAGCTAAAAACACAGGAAGCTGAGAATTATATCTTTCTGGAGGAATACGGAATATGAAAGCTGTTGTTAAACTAATTTTAAGATATACTTTTTTCTAAAAGGATTAGTACGGTTTTTTGCAAAATACTCCGATAGACTTGATGGAGCTACACCTAAAGCTTGGCCTGCTAAAGTAAAAGAAGAATATATAGTTACTTCTTTTGTATCAATATCCGTAACCTCTATCTTCTTAGTTTTTCGCTGAATTTCAATTAGAGAATCCTCCATCTTATGAATTGTATATCCTTTTATGCTATCATTACCCGTATCAACCGTTTTATTAAAAAAGTATCATAAACGCCCTCTTCCCTGGTGGGACCCCTTTGGGGGACCGCCCGGGTCCCCTTCAGGGGAAGATATATCCAAAAATTTCGCAGCTTCTGTAATAGAAGAAAATTCTTTTATATCTCCTGTTTCCTTATTAGTCAACAAGAGAGGCTGTTGTGATACTTTAGTACCATTAGAAGAAGATACCTCTGGGATTTCTTTCTTTGCCCTTCGGCCCAGGACCAGGCCTACGGACTGGTCCGTGGGCCTGGGCCGAGGGGTTAAAGAAAGACACTTAGCTGAGATTATATAATTTTGGTAAGGAATATTTTTCAATAAATATTTACTTACGGAAACCCTAGACAAACCTAGATACTTACCGGCATCTGTCATAGAAGAAAATTCAAAAATCTCCCCTGTTTCCTTGTTTGTTACTATAACAGATTTTCTTAAGGTATTACTTAGACGCATCTTTTCTATACGTTCCTTATCAAAAATTTTACCCAATAAAGCTTCTCTTTTAAGATCACGGGCAGATTCTGATACCTTTCTATTTTGAGACGCTAAACTTATTAGTTTTTTAGCTGCTTCACTATGTCTATATCCCAAAGGCGATCCTGCAACTTTTAATATATTATATTCAGGGCTAAACATATCAAAGTAAAATTGTTCTCTTTGAAGTATTGAAGAAAAAAAATTTTTTTTTTTTCAATTAACGATGTTTTAATTTATTTATATAATACATACCGTAATAAGCATTTCACACTAAGAGACTTTTTTAAATGAAAATTGTTTTTTAAAAAACTTTTGATCCTTACGAGCTAAATATTTAGAAATAGTGGATTGTCCAATATTTAAAGCTAATGCAGCTGCAGAGATAGAATCATATCTAGTTGTTTTATTATTTAAAACATCAACTACTTCGATTTTGACAGGTACTTTACCTGACATCTCAGGTTTTTTTCTACCTTGTAGGCTAGCAGACATCTTTTTTAAAACTTCTTCCGAATGCTTTTGACCAAACATAGGATTTTTTTCTCCTTTAAAAGCTTCAGATAGTTTGGCTCTAGTTGCTTCCGAAACTTGTTTACCCAATTTAATATTAGACATCTGAGCTAGAGTTTCTTCACTATGAAAATTTCCAAACATAGGGTGTTTTTCCCCTTTAAGAGCTAAGCCTATCTTAGCTATAGTTTCTTCAGTATGTTTATAACCTAAAGATGAACCAGCTTTTTTTAAAATATTATATCCTGGATTTAAAGAATCTAAATAATATTGTTCTCTTTCTAAACACTTATCATAATCACAATACTCAAGAATTTCCAAACGAAACTTGGTATAACCATATTTTAGTAAAGCTCTAAAAATTCGGCTTGTTGATATATTTAAGATTTTTACTAGCCCAGAATGAGAAAAATATACATGGAATCTTTTAGACAAATTACCAGATGAACCCACATAAGATTTCCCTGTCTTTAGGTTAATTCAACGATATACACCTGATTTATTTTGATTTGCTTTAAAAATTTTAGCTTTATTAGCTAAAAGATCTGAATAAATTACCACCGGCTGTATATTATTTGATTCTAAGACTTCTACATTGGTAGATTTTAAGGAATTAGGACTTGCACTGGCGAAACTCCTAGTACTATTGTGACTGACTAGTTCTCTTATTGTTAAAATTATAGTATTTATTGTTAAATTTTTCATTATTAATTGTTAATATATCTAATTATATTTAGTAGAGTTATCGTTAAACCTGTGTAACAGCCAATATTAACTAAGACCTACCCCCCAGAGGGGTTGGTCAGGCAGCCGGAGGCGGCCGCCGGACCTAAGTCTTTTTAATCATATGAAACAAACTCTTGTATATCGTATATAATAATTTTTAGTTTTTAGATTAGTTTGGGCGCACCTATAATTCGTAGAAGTGAAGTAATGGTGATCTTGCTTCATGCTTTCCTTTAAAGTGCATGTACCCAAACCCGAAGAGTTAAAAATTAAGACTTAAACCATGGAAAGCCGATTTTATACTTTTGTCTTATAATAATTATTGCTTCTCTAAAAAATAAAAACGAAAAGTTAAATAAACATAAACAACACCATTTATAATTTGACAGAATCTTACTTAATTTTGTCATTCTGGATATGTTTAGTCCATTTCTTATGATTTTATAATATTGCACTTCAGGTTACACTTGTCTAAATTTATCCCTACTTTTTTAGTATATTATACTCAGGATTAAAATAATCCAAGTAAAATTGCTTTTTAGCCAACACTTGCGTAGGAGAGCAAAATTCTAAAATTTCTAATCTAAACCCTGCATAACCATATTTTAACAGCGACTTGTATATAATCAAATTCCGTTTAGGATATGTTATATGATTATAATTAAAATATTGTTTAAATCTAATATTCAACTTAATGGATGAACCAATATAACTTTTTCCTGATTCTATGTGCACCCAACGATAAATACCTGTTCGTCCTTTATTTTCATTAACGATTAATTCTTTTTCCTTATCAGGATTAATATAAATTCTAACTGGTACTAGTTTAGAGGATGTGGACATAGTTCTTGTTCCCTTAGAAGCAAAATTCACAGGACTATAAGGCCGACTTAATAGTGTACCAATAGTCTGATACTTAGTTGCGACACTCATAGAGTTATAGTTAAAATTAAATATTAAATTACGAATTAGATATAAAATAAATAGACCACTTAACACTCGTAAAATTCGTATATGTAATAAAACATACAAACAAATTTAATCATTAATGGCCAAGACTATACAGAAACTTTAATTTGAGATTACTTGATTCTACTCAAAACCACTTTCATGGCGACTAGAGTACACCTTACAGTATTGAATACAATACCGAAGAACCGTCTACTCGTTGCTCTTTTACAAATACTTTACTATCTAAGAGATCCCACCACGGAAGGAGTGTGTAACCTACCAAAAGGATCTCTAGCGGCTTCGCAGCAGGGATAGAATATTTGACTTAGATCCGCGATAACCCATTGCTCTTTCGATTATCTTCTGACTTATTACCGTACATGAGTAATTACTTCATCCACTTGTAGCCTTTCGACTACAGCTTGGTACCAGAAGCTTTAGGGTGTCCCCGGAGTTTGATTCTTATTCACAATATTAAGTAGCCTAATCTACAATCATGAATTCAATAAGGACAAGTAAAGGTAATAAAGCTAATGGACAACCTGCAGGAACTAATAGAGAAAAGAACTCCAATCCATGTTTTTGGAATCCTAAGATTGTAGCCCCTAAAACAATGGTAAAACTAAGAGAAAATGTTAATACAAAATGACTTGTAGATGCAAAACTGTATGGACTATTTAATAAGCCATATAGACTTATTAAATTGGACTATATATTAATTACTTATTGAGTACTCAATACTTTAATTAAGTAATTTTCACGTGTAGTCTCGGAGGTACCTACTCGTAATAATATTTATTATTTTGGTTACCTGCTGATTGTTCATTGTTTCATCCTTTAAATTTATCACCATAAATTTTTTGGTATTTAAGGCCTTAGAAGTTCCCAGCATATAGTGAAAATTTATGTATTATTAGTCTATTTTCCCTTTTATGGCTAATTCTTAATTTATAGTGTAGCCGTCATAAAAGTATTACTACTACTACTACTATTATTGGTAGGATATATCTATACTCTACATCTAAAAAATAATATATTTATATTAAGAATGTATTCTTTTACTATTCATATTAGATTGAATTAATTTAAATTTTTCAACACCCTCTTTTGTTAAATGATCTTTAGATTGTATTAATTTAGCTACCTTTAGAAAATCCAAATAATCTTCTTGTTTAGTGCCAATTAAAGAATATTTGTTAAATAAAGGTATAATTTTATTACTTATATCGGCAAAATTTGAAATAATAAAAGTTGCTTCGTTACGACTTAAATAGCATCTTCCACATCCTAAATAATTTATTAAACCGTTAAGTAATACTAAATCTCTATTATGTTGAGTTACTGTAAACCTTAATGATATATTAAACTTTTCTTTATTTTTAGCTTCTTGGATGACAACCATAAAACATCCTTCACCTTCAACAAACCCTACAAATCAGTTTATATCTTGTATTTCTGTGAATTTAACTTCTGATTTTATTATAGGAATTATACTAGGAAATGACTCTTTAAATTTATCAGATAATCCTCAATTTAAACTAGCTTTTATACTAACTAATTTAAGTAGCCCTTCCTTTGTAAGATGTGATTTATTTTCTATTAAATAAACAGATTGTTTAAACAAAAGGTAATCCGCTAATTTATGAGTTAACAAAGGATATTTATCAAAATGATTTCTAATTATTCTTAAGTTTCTTAAAGAACTAACTCGATATTCTGAAGCATTATCACTATGTTTGTAGATTTTACCTACACCCCAAGTTCTTTGTAATGCCTCTAAAATTTTTATATCTTTATTATGCAAAGTAATTTTAAAGATAGGCTTAACTTGTCATTTAAGTAACATTCTACTATCTTTAAAAATGGATGTAGTAAAACATCCCTCTGCATCTACAAACCCTGTAATATAATATGGGTTAAGATAATAAGAATTCTTTCCCTTAATGCTATAATTAGGAGATTTTGAAGTCGAAGTAGAATATTGTCTAATATTACGATTTAGAATAAGGCCTAAATGATTGCTACAATGACAATCTATATATTGATTATTATTTTGAGGAGTAGTAATAGAGTAGAAAAATATATTGTAAATACATAGGCTCCTTATTACCATTCCAACTAAGTTACTTATTAATATAACAATAAATAAAGTATAAATAAATGGGAAATACAATTGACCACTTTTGGCGTTTATTTGATTTGTTACAATACTATGAATTGTAGCGTATAAAGATTCTTGACTTATTGATCAGTTATTACTAACTAATTTATTATAATTTGTACTTAATAATTTCATAACAAATATAAATAAACCGGCTAAAGTTAAATAAAATCCTATGTTTGTTATAGAAATATGTAAATTACCAAATATTGGTGCATCTATACTTAATAAATCTCTTATTTCAAATTGATCTAACGGACTAAGTATTTCTCGGTAGATATTATTATTAAAGTTGAAAGTATTCATATTGTATATGAATAACTTACTTTTTATATAAACATTTAGAAAAGAAAAGAAAAGATATGAAAAAGCAAACGATATTCAATTTATATACTATGATTTTCTAAATGTTTAGGCATGCGTACAAACTAGCAGGCTAAAGACGTTCGCCACCTAATATAGAGAGCTCTCCTCTTCTAGCCCTAAAAGAGAATATTCATTATTTAAGCAGCCAGCGCTCGCTCAGATTCCGAATATTTAACTCTTGCGAAGGGCGGAATTAAAAATGTTTTTTATTAATAAACCTTATATAGAAATATTAATAAAACCTATAAACTTTCTGCAACCAAGTAGCAAACAAATAACTAATATAAGTATTTTTTTTTATCTATATTGCTTGATATATTTACACAGTTAATTTCCACTTAGAAATTGGTCATGTGCTGGTTATTTTCAGGATTACCTTAAGAAAACAACGCCTCATTATACCGAGGGGGTGGCAAAGCCGCCATGCATAATTTATGGTATACAAAATACCCGCATGTAACTTTTTGACTAAAATGCATAGTAGATATGAAAAAATAACCCCTATCCCTACTCAAGAGTAGCGGATTATAGAAATTAGTTATTTTCTCCGTTAGCTGTGAAGTTTTGAAATAAAAGTACGTGATAAAAATAAACGTACAAATCTAGGTAAAATGTATTTTGATAACAGATATACTGTAAAGGCAATAATGGCAAAAGTAAATGTTACTTCGTTTATAAAATAAAAAGGTACTAATTGAGGCATATTTTTGTTATAATTTAAATTCAATACTTGGTTGATTTAGAGTATTCGCCTAAAGTATTTAAGGTAAAGATTGGTAAGAGTATCATATTTTGGATGTAAAAATAAATTCGTTTAAAGGGGGGGGGTAAACTTTAGTATACCCCCTAGGGGGACTAGAGGTCCCCAGAGGGAAAGATTAAGGTGCAACTTTTGAATAGATAGAGGGGAAAATCACATTAATTTAATTTATTTAGGCCGCAATGCCTAAATAAATTACTAAACTTTCCCCCTAAAGAATATATTCTTTAAACAAAATAAAGTAAGAATAATTAATAGTAATATTAAGCTAGAACTAATTTAGGATAGATAAAGGATAAATATAAAAGATATAAGCCCCCCCCCCCACTAAAAAGTATATAACAAATAGCTCACTTACAAGTAGCCAAAATAACATTGATACTTTAAATGAATATTTGTACTATAATTAGGACGCAAGCTCGAACTTATTTTTTGCTTTTAGTTTCATTTCTATACACATCTAATGTTTGGCTTTCACTTAAATCTGAATTAATACCTAATCATCTTAGTTGATTAAGATACTCATATTCTTTGCTATAAATACTGTAATGTTCTTTAATAACTTGAGTTAATTTACTAAAAAATTCCTCACTATTTATAAATTGATTGATTACAAATTTATCTAGAATTTGTTTACCTAATATAAGATTTAACAAAACATAAATTAGATCCTCGGATACTTCCCTGTAAAATTTATATTTATTTGTAAAATAATCCGGAAGAAATTTATCCTTGGCTTCAATTTGGAATAGAATTGATACCATATTAAATTGTCTATTAAGTCAATATATAGTTTTGCTATCCTTTATATCTAAAATGTTTTGATCTAAATTTGTTTTATATTCTAGGTAAAATTTACAATCTTTCAAGATATTAAACTCAAAAGTAAGCATAAGCACAGTTATCAATCATTGTTGATAGATTGATGAAGGGCTTTTATCATTCAAGTCAACCCCAGGAAAAATAGTACCAATTAAAGGAGTAATTGCAGGATCTTTAAATGTAGGTGTGTTGTATGCTCATCAATCAAGAAAAACTTTCTTTTCCAATAAAAGCTCACTCTTACTTGGAATTAAAATACCAGAATTAATTCTTCTAATCTTAGATATTAATTCTTCCATCGGATATATCAAACGTAATTTTGAACTGTTATTATGGAAATCCGTTGTTAAAAATTTCTCTACAATTACTAATTCAGGATATTTCTCTAATAACAATTATTTATTATCAAATTGCTTGTTGTATAATAAAGAGTAAAGATCCTGATCTAAAACTAAATTTTGATCTTTTATAAAAGATCAAAATTTATTTATTAAATTATCTAAAATTTGAGTATTTTTATTATATACAATTAAACTTTGTATATCAGAAGGACCCTGACCTTTACCTCCAGTGGGCCCACCACTTCCATTGGGCCCACCATTAGTATGTAAATTACGTTTATTTGATAATTGTTGTGAATTTATTAAAGAAATTTTACCAGATTTTTTTATCTTGCTGGAAGACCAACGTACATCAGTCTTCTTATAAGATAACGGACGAAAGGTAGAAATAAAAAAAAAAATTCATATTATTAGCTATTATTTTCATAATAGATTGGACTATATATTCACCCTGTTTAACAAACGTGATAGCCGCCAAACAGGGGTATCACGTGTAGTCTCTGAGGATCCTACTAAAATATTACTAAATATTCTTTGGTTTCCTGCGGATTATACATTCCCACCCTACAGTGGAATAAATATTGATTTTACCGTACCACAAGTCATTACCTCTGCCACAAGTTATATTACTATGCTTACTTGGTTAAGATTTCTTTAGTACTTTTCCGCATATAGTGATCTTTTATTTATTTTTTTTTTATTCCCAAAGAAATATTCATAAAAAGGGTAACTTCATTATGGGTACTTAATCTTCTCATAGAACACATAAATAATATCCTGTTATAAATTATCTTATTTTTTCCTTTAATCCTCATTAACTATCTTATATTAACTTTCCTATAGAAAGCCTTTCGAGTTGGGCAGTTAACCCGTCTTACTCTACTTTTCGTACCATGACGTACCCTATACCTAATTGTTTAATATTTAATAGATAAATTTTTAATTCGTTACACCACAAATTTACGTCGCCTCCTTTTAATCAAAGTAGCTCTTATTATTATTATTACAGTCGTATTACGAGGTCTAAGTAACTTAAATATTCAATAAATCTTTACCTTAAAAGAGGATTTAGACTCAGAGGGATGACTGTTTTTATTACGGAAAAGCTTCCTTCACCTAACCCCAAAAGTCAATATGGACTCTAGCCGAATTCATACCCGATTTTATTTCCTGTAACCGGGCTAATCCTTCTGAGGTTAGATGACCTTTCTTCTCAATTATCTCCGCCCCACTGCATCAATCCTGGAAATCTTGAGATTTTACTCCAAGAATTTCATGTTTAAAAAAAAACACTCTGATTATCTGGTTAATATCTTTGAATACCCTACACCTGTATTCTCACGTATCATATTTTCCGCTCTTTTTTGAAACCTTTCCACACCCAAACAAAGCAATGAAGCTTTTCAAGAGCTCTTTATCTCTTCCATCTTGTGTAATCATAAATTCAAGACTTACAATTACTGATTGTTTACCAGTAGTATGTTTGATAATATTTATTGAGAAACCAGCATCACCTGATACAAAACCAGCCACCCTATCTTCATTTAAATTTGCAGGTCTTTCAACTAAAGGCCTCGCTGCTGGTGAAATATTAGAAAAACTCTCCTTTAATTCTAAACTAGCACCTAGATTAAGACTGGCCTTAATTGATAAAATCTCCTGAAACCCTTCAACAGTTAAATGAGCTTTTTGTAAATACAACTCAAAAACCTTCTTAAATAGAACATAATCGGCTAACTTTTGGCTAACTAAAGGGTATTTATCAAAATGTGATACGATTACGGTTAATGCGACTATTCCTGTTACAATATACTGAACAGAATCTTTTCCATGTTTTTCAGAAATTCTACCCATACCATCAAAAAAAGCTTGAATTTTTTTCAAGAAAAGTAAATCTTTTTTATGAAGACTTATTGAAAATACTGGTCTAATCTCTCAGCCAAACCTTAATTCAGAGTTTCTTACAACTAATACACCAAAATATCCTTCAGCATCTGTAAAACCCGTTACCCATCAGTGTTTTAGTTCACCAGTGATACCATCAACACCTCCTACCTTATTAGTTATATCCCCAGCCACAACATTACGTTCGTTATTACTGGGCAAAGAGACTGATGTAGAATATTTTCGTGACGAAGAAGGAAATATTCTATTTTGCGTTGAACTTAAAGGCAAGACTCTATATTCAATAGAAAATAGAAGAGGGGAAGATACTAAATGTTCTCTTCCCCCAAATATTGTTTACTATTATTTAAACTAAAAAATGTTAGTAAAATTAATAGTATAATTAAGCTAGAACTAATTTCTGATAAGTAAAGAATAAAGATAAATGATATAAGACCAATTAAAATATATAAAGCATAACTTGTAACTACACCTGTACTTAACTTAGTTAAGCTTTTACTAAAGTTCATTAATCCTTTCTCTAATCCGAATGGACCTATGAACTCAATACTACCTTTATCTAAAACTTTCGTAGTTTGCCCTCCTAAGTATAGCACTAAATTTGTAACATAATTATTATAAAACATTTCCACTAAGAACCGTTGGTTAAAGAAACCAAAGATATTGTAACCAAATCTAGATAATTTAAAATTCATTACAGTACCTGGGAAATATTCAGATACAATAATCGCTAACGCACTAAAGAAAACAGTAAAAAAGAAAGGTAATAGTTTAAATAAAGTTGGAACTGCGAATTCCGTGTTAATAACTAATTCATTACTAGGATGAATAAAAATAGAATTATCTGTAAAAAAACTTGTACCCAATCCTAAGAAAATATCTTTAGTTACAAATCCAAAGAATATAGAAAATACTGCCAATATTATTAAAGGTAACATCATAAACAAATCTCCTTCGTGAGCCTTAGTATAACTAGTCTTAGGTCCTAATGCCGGACTTAAGAAGGTTAAATATAAAACTTTCACAGAATACAAAGTAGTAAATATAGCCCCTATTGTAGCTATAACATAAACAGCAATACTACTAAATTGATATTGTCCAAAGGCAGATTCTAATATAAAATCTTTACTATAAAAACCAGTCATGTAAGGGAAAGCTACTAAACTTAAACTTGCAATTAAAATAACAGAATAAGTTAGTGGTAAAAATGAAATTAATCCACCATATCTTCTGAAATCTTGATTGTCAGCTACTGCGTGGATAACTGCACCAGCACCTAAGAATAATAATGCTTTATAGAAAGCATGATTAACAAGGTGAAATAAAGCTAAATTATATGAAGATAAACCTATAGCTATAACCATCATACCCAATTGCGACATTGTAGAATAAGCTATAACTTTTTTAATATCTTGTTGGAATAGACCTACAAGAGAACTAAACACACAAGTGATTGCTCCTAATCATAGGCATATCAGTAAAACAGTACTGCTATATTCTATTAAAGGTGATGAACGCATTAATAAGTACACACCTGCTGTTACCATTGTGGCAGCGTGTATTAATGCAGAAACAGGAGTAGGCTAAATATGTTGATTTCCACTATATACGACGACATAACCGTCCTCGTACAAATACGGTAAAAATACTCAATAATTTACATTATTGTTCGGACTATATCTTCAATAATACTATGAATTAATACACCTAGCTATAAATTTTATAATTATTAACCCTTCAACAGTAAAATGTTTTTTATTTTTAACTAATGCATGGATTTTTAATCATCTTCTATATGAAATGAGTTTTTTAGTTTTTAAAGGATATTTATTTAAATAATTAAGGATTTTACCTAATTTACCAAAATTGACTACTGTATTATATCCATTATAACTTTTAATATGAACTATATAGCCATCAAGCAAAGTTGCTACCTGTTTACTAAATTCTATATCATCCTTTTGAGATAAAAAATATCTTACAGTAACTATTGTTTTACCTGTTTTAGAAGTTAATACAGAAGAACTAAAACAACCTTCTGCATCTGTAAATCCAGACAGCCAAGCATTATCTAACTTTACCTTTTGATTACGGCAAAGCCCTAATAGTTTAATATTCATCTTATATGTTTTATTAAAACCATCAACCCACACTTTAAATTGATTAATTTTGTATTTAGTTAAAATATTACCATTAAATATTTGAATTAATTTTAATATGTTCTTTTTATCTCTAACTCTAAAATGATGGGTTTTATTCTTTTTATCTTGCACTGAAACAGACCCAAAACCTAAATTTTTCTTAATATAAAATAATATTTGAGCATCAGCACTAGATTGTGTTATTTTGAATTCTAAATATCCATCTTTATTTAAGATAAAAGATCCATCTCCTTCTGCAAAACCTATAAATCATCATTTAAATGTATTATCCATTTTTATTGCTTCACAAATAGTCTCTGAAGAACCTTTATAAAATATAAAGTTTCCCGCAGATTGTCCTTGTTCTTGGATTTTTCCGAAGTTGACTGAAGTCACAGAGGACCAAGAATTTAAAACAGGATATTCCCGCTTATAGTGAAGTTTAAGGAGAGCCCTATTTACAAAACCCTCCATCGCCATTGGAAGTCAAACGTGAAGTCCAACTTGTGAACTTTTAGCCATCGCTCCAATAACTAAGCAAATACCTATAATAGTAATAACATTTTCATTAACGTAAGGTGCCAATGAAAAAACTGTCGCGTAATCTAAATTCAATTAATCTATAACCTTTCAATTATAGGTTGGACTATATCTTCTTCCATTAACACTTGTTAACATAAACAAGTGAAAGAGATAATGGAATATAACGTCTAGTCTCTGAGGACACTACTAATAAAATTACATTAAAAATTTTTACTTAGGTTTCCTGCGGATTATCCACAATATATTAAAAATTATTACATTATAATTGGCTACGCTTAGCACATATTAAAAAAAAAACAGTACCAGCAGCAGCTATAAGTGTATTTTAATCTTTAGGAGTTTCCCGCATACAGTTATATAATAAGAATGATATTACTATCATCCACGGCAATTTTATTTTATATTCATTTTTATAATTACATATTATCCTTAAGGCGCAAACTCGTAAATACAATCTTAAATTCAGGATTTTAATCTAATATTCGCTTCGCGACACCTAGCTGCCTACCTCCCCCCCCCACTTTCATTGAGGGCTAGCCGAAATAATGAAAGGAAAGGAAAAAAGGAATCTTTACCTTTGATTATAAACAATCTAACCTTATCATGAAGACGAGACCTATATAGATTAATATCATAATGTATACAAATTCTAAAAATAATTGAGCAAATATGTAAATATATAAATCTACTACATTACCTAAAGATCACAATATAGCAAACATACCTACAATTAAAAAGCAATCACCTACTCTGTTTAACAAATAGAGTAGGATCATCCTGCCACTTTAGGCGTAAGTAGTTTCCCCCTTTTAATTACATAATAAAACTTTTATTACTATAATCCAAAACAATTCGGATCAATTTTAATGATAAAAGGTTACCCATCTAAAAGAATTACTTCTTCCCTTTCGGGACCTCCCAGGAGGGTCCTCCCAGGAGGAAGAAATGTAATTTGAGAAGGTCTCGAAACATCTTTATCCAAACCGTTAATAAAGGTTTTTCTTAAGATTTCACCCTCTACATCTGAAATAACACGGTCCAAATCTAAACTATTTATATTACTATTAATATTAAAATTATAAACACATGTATAACCTTTGTATTTATAATTTTTTTTATAGAAGGCGTTAGCTGCTCTGGGACATTTTATAGTTCCTGAATAATGAAACTTAACAGGTCTATCTAAGTTAATAAATTGTGATTTAGAGTTATTTGAATGGGTTTTCAAACAAAATCTTAAATCTCAATTCGAATTTTGGTCCAACCTCTTAATAATGTCCTCAAGAGATAAACAAAAATTATCACAAAAAACGGGCGGCAAAATAGCTAAAAAACTTTTATTAACCTCTACAGGATTAATTATAAACAAAAATAATAAAATATGTATCAAGGATATTATAAATAATATACTATCTGAACTACCTAAAGATCACAATATAGCAAACATACCTATAGTTAAAAAGCAATCACCTACTCTATTTGTTAAGAAAGCAGAAATAGAGCTTTGGTTTGCCGCAATTCTAGTAAATCAGAAACTTACTAGAAGATATGAACAAACACCGACCAACTGTTAGGTATAGTAATTAATCTACAAACTAATACCCCTGTACTTTAATACCTAAAAGGATTTACATAAGCCCTAGTATATTATAGTATATAATATAAACAGTCTGACTATACATTAAGCACCTTTGCTGGCACCCACCTTTGATCTAGTCGATCGCGATTAAAAATATAACCGACGATCTTAAAGTTTAATTACTTTTTTGATCGTTTTCAAAAGTGTCGCTAGTGATATAGTAAAAGCTAATCTAAGGTGAAGCCGTTATAATCTTTTTATTACCCGGACTAAAAAAGTCCTCAGGATTAATTTTATAAGAATACTACCGGAAAGGCGCTTCGACCTGATTTCAGTTAACCTGAAACTGTTTTGATTACTAAACATAATACGACTAACTATAACCAGTTATCATAACCAAGTGAATATGATATATCTATAAATAGCGTAGATCTCTATTTAGAAATAATACTAAATTTTATATAACATACTTTCATGCATAAAAGGTCCCACAATATCTTTAAGCAATATCTTTTGTCTCACTGGGATAAAAATAACTCACTGATCTTTTTTCTTTTCTTCCAGCCCTAGTTAAAAACTAGGCCAGCCCAGGGTAGCTACGCTACCCGAAGGGGAACCTAGTTTTTAACTCGAAATTTTCCAATAAAACAGACTGAAGATATTTTACATCTTCTAAGCTAAATGATCTAGTATGTAATATAGTTTGATTATAGACAGATTTACCCCCATCATCCATAATTCAATTAGCTAAACCTCTGGCTGTTAATAGTTCTCCTAAATTTCTAGGAACAACTTTAACTTTGTTCCCCTTCGGCCTAGGCACAAGGCCTACGGCCTGGGCCGAAAGGTTGTAAAATAAATCATGGTAATAATTTAAACAAGGCATAGATAAAGTTTTAAAATAAATTGATTGAGTAACAGAACCATTACGTTTATCTTTTCTCGTTAAAACAGTAGGAGACATAGTAACTAGAGGTTCCAGAAGTTTATATAAACTAATTACATATTGTTCCTTTTCCGGATAAGACTGATCTATTTGTAATCTGGTATTGTGAGTAGGTTTAGCCCTAATTAAGTGACCGTCTCCTAACATTATACCTATAAGAGATTGTTTTTGCTCTAAGCTTAATACATATTCTTTTTTATAATTATTGGTATACTTTATATCTAAATGTTCCATTTTTGTCGAATATTCTCTACTAGATGAAATATGTGTTTTCGGGCTACCCAAAATATTTAACTTTAAAGTTGGCATATTTAATAAATTAAATTGTGAAGATAATAAATGTGGTTTTACTATTTTAGAAAAAGCAGATCTATTTTTAATATATAATGACCCCCCTGCTACGCAGCGAACTTTCATTTTATTAGCCCCCAAATGACTACTATTATTAAACTCAACCGATGTTTCGATATTATATTTATTTTTTAAAACAAGTGATAAATACTTTAAATCATTAACTGAAACTAAAGATCTATCTAATATATATTTCTTAGGTAATATAACCTTTTTACCCACACCTGTCGAAGATAAAAATAGAGTTGCTAAGACTAATGGTGTAAAGTATTCATCTAAATTTCGAGGTATAATTTTTAAATTGTCTTTATAAAACATATCAAAAAATCAAATAAAACTAGTAAAACTATAACTTTTAAAACAATAAAAAAACAACACTTTATTTTCTTTACCTATTAATTTAGATAATTTAGGTTTCTTATTACTAGTATAACCTGTTTTTGCTAACATAGAATGAAATCACATTAAATATTCCACATTATTACTATACTTTAAAAAAACTATTCGAACACCTCGAGATCTTTTTTCTAAATAAGAACTACTTAATAAAGAACCTAATATTAAAGATATTATATTTAAATTATGTGGACCTATCCTTTCTATTGATGTATATTTCATAGTAAAGAATGACCTTTTTTGTACACTAATCATAAGCATGAAATTTAATTCATCATGTTCAGAATAACTTAGCCATTTAAGGCAATCTGTAAGTTTACCTTCTCAACCTACAAACATTAACAAATAGTTATTACCTGTTACTAACACAATCATCATGAAAGTAAACAAGCTTAAATAACTAAAGAACCTTTGATTGTGAGGATCGCCACTCATATAACCTATAGAATAAATATGAACTAAAGAACTTATTATTAAAACTGGGATTAACATCGAAACTGTTAAGCTATCAAATTGAAATCCTCAATTAATATTAAATCATTCACTATCTATTCATCTAAATAGGTTAATTGTTACTGGAATATTGTTAAAACCTACCTCAACTCATGCTAATAAAGCCAAAATAGTTGTTACTATTACACTTGAACAAGTAATTATTTGTGCTCCACGAACTCCAACTTTTCTACCAAAAAAGCCAACCACTATACTACCTAATAAAGGTAAAATTATTATACTTAAATACATTATTTATATTCTATACTCACACTTCCTCTTCGTTTTTCCCCTTATCCATATAAAGATCAAATTTTTATTTTTACTTAGGAAGGCTGGGGTATCCCATAACTTATTAGGTTATGCCTGACTATGTCTTAAGCTAATAATTATAATAATATAATTATAAACCAACCTCCATTTAGTCGATGAACTGCACACCTTAATACTACAAAATAGCCCTAAGGTGCTTGGCTGCGAATTATCTATTTCATTTCTTCATACAAATCGTTTTTACCTTACAACGAGTCATTACCTGTTCCATTAATTACATTACTGTATTAACTTGGTAGATTTGTCTTTAAGAACTCCTCGCAATTTGAAGATTTTGCCCTAAAACTCACAAAAGGGGGGAGGGACAAATTTAAATTTTTACCCCTCCCTTCCCTGGTATGTAAAATTTAAGACTAGAAGAAAGTTCATTTCTCCTTTTATGACCTAATTTATTCCTTGCCTGAACCATCTTTGTGATTATTTGTAGCCTTATCTATATTAATTAAAGACATTTCACTTTTGATCCGTAAAATTTCTTCTAAACCTTTACCATCTATATTTAAATGTTCTTTATTTTTAAGTATATTAGCAGCACTATTAAAACCTAAATAATTAAAATACTTTGAACCTACTACTGGGTATTTTACTAAAAAAGGTAAGATATTTTCAACTATGTCGTCTAATTTAGTAACAACATACTCACAAACCCTTCGTTTTGCGTATTTAGTCACATATTTTTGAGTGTAAAGATTAGAAAAAAATAAAAATATTTCAACTACAAATAATCATAATCTATCCTGTTTTGTAAAACTATTCCCTATCCGTTAATTACTTTATATCCTATGCTTTGATATCTATAAATAGAGTGGAGGGGGAGGAACTCTCCCCCCCCTCCACCAGTAAGCGACATTCTATACCACCTGGTCTTCTCTTCCTGTATTCATACCTTCTTTTATATCCCTAATCTCAGCTAATCCTTCTGCAGTTAGGTGAGCCTTTTTAATTAGTAATTCCGTTGCCCGCTTAAAATCTACATAATCTTTATGTTTATTACCTAAAATAAGATATTTATCGAAAAAAGGTATTATTTTACCTCTTATATCAGAGAGTTTACTTACGACGAAACTACCAGCCTGCATACCATTGGATCTTGTTTCATACCTACCACACCCTAAATAAATGCCTATATATTCCATTAATTGTTTATCTCTGAAATGTTGAGTTAATACAAATTTTAATTGAACAGCATGACCTAGGATTGTTTTAGATTTACTAATAGATATAAAAAAACAACCCTCAGCACTTGTGAAACCAGCTAATCAATATGGGTTAATATTGCCATCCAATTCAACACAAGGTCTAACCATTGGAATAAGATTAGGAAAATGTTCAGAAAGTATATTACTAAGACCTTTATTCATTGAAGCACGGATTTGAATAATTTTTCTTAACCCTCCTTCTGGCGTAGCCGTGAGATGTTGTTTATTATTCATAATAGTTACCGCTTGTTTAAACAAAATAAAATCCGCTCTCTTTTTAGTTAATAAAGGATATTTGTCTAAGAAAGGTATAATAACACGACTTAATTCTTCTACGGAATTTACTGAATAAATAGGCTGCCCGTTATGAGAACGAGTTCTTATATTACCTACAGAAAAAAACGATAGTAAACTAACTAATATTGTTAAATCCTTCTTATGTAATTCAATAGAAAAAGAAGGGCGAATGTCTCAACCTGTTTTCCGGTCTGCCCTTTTAAAGATAGATATACTAAACGACCCTTCCCCGTCTATTAAACCTGTCACCCAAAAAGGATTGAGATTTTGAAGTTCATCTTGTTGATAACTATCATTACTACTATTATTAAGATAACCTGTACTATATCATAACTTGCTTAAAGAAATAATTTTCCCCTTCCGCTCCTTCGAGCCACAAGCTCCCTGTAAGCTTATTAAGGGAGAAAGGGAAGCACGATTAAATAAATAAATTTTATTTATAGAAGAAGGTTTACGGCGAAGCCCTACACCACTGAAATTTTCTTTGTGGTCATAGGTATTGTTACTATTTTGTGTGAACGGTGTTTTGATAAACCATCGTAAGCCTGCTGCTACGCAGGTCACCTCAAGTCTGTAAAAAATGTAAAAAGGATTTTCCAATAAAAGGAAAGTTAAAGATAAAAATATTGTTTCGGCTACGCCTGAAACATGAAATATATTAGTAAATTTCCTATTAAAGAGGTATACTAAATTACTTATAAAATTTACTAAGGTTAATATCATTGTATATTTATAATTTTTTTTTTAATTATTGGGTATATATAACCTTAACTTATACTATCTTTTCTTAAAGATATCATACACATAACAAAAGGTAGACCTAAGATTAGATAATACAGAAAAGGGGGTAGAAAACTTTATAAGCGTATTATAATAATCTACTACACCTCTTCTCCAATTATATCAGGTATTACACACCCGACTTAATTTTTTTTTTATCCACAAAACTTTCAAGTAATATAAGATCCCTTGAGTGCTGAGCAATAGAAAAACGTAATCATACACCTAAACCGCTCTTAGTTTTGGATTTTTGAATTGCAATGAAAAAATTTGATTCTCCTGTAATAAAGCCTGCTACTCATTCAGGTGATAGATTATTATACTTTACTTTAGTTAAATTATTTAATATTTCTACCCCCTGCGGGGGTCCTTTTAGGACCCCTAACGGGGTCCCGCAAGGGACAGGAGTAATGTCAGGGAAAGCTTCTTTTAATTTTAAGGGCAAACCTAGATTAATAGATGCTCTAATGCTAACTATTTTTTTTAATCCTTCTGTATTATTATGTTCTTTATTTAACATAAGTAAAGCAATTTGTTTAAATAAAATATAATCAGAAGATTTTTTAGTCATTAAGGGATAATTATCAAAATGTGGAATTATTATATTAATAATATCATTTAAAGTACTAACCCTAAATTCTACCATAGCCCTGTTATTAGGTTTAGATACATAACCTATACCACCAAAAAAGTCTTGAATAGATTGAATTAAAGCTCTATCCTTTTCATGCATCTTTATTTGAATCCTTGCTTGTACATTTCACCCTGTTTTATAAGTAGGATTTTTTAAAATAGTAACTACAAAAGAACCCTCCGCATCAAAAAGCCCTGAAATAAACCCAGGGGAACAAGATGATAAAGAATTTTTAGAATAATTAGTAGCAGAATATTTTCTTACTTGAGGCGTCGCCGTAAAATAACTTCTTACTACTTTTTTTCTAATATTAACATTCCTTGGTACGTATACGCAAGGTAAAGAATAAGTTTGATTGCCACAGGATAGACAGAATGGAATTAAAGAAACGAAAAATCTGTAGAAGGCGACTAGAATACCTAAACCTATTGCTGACTCCGCTCCCGCTACTACAATTATATAAATAGCGTAAGTTTGACCGATGATGTCATCAATATTTAGTGAACTAACCAAAATAAGGAAAGTTATAGCAAGTAACATTATTTCAATTGAAATAAGCATTAATATGATATTTTTTCTATTTAAAACAAAACCTAAAATTCCGATTAAAAACAATATCAACGTTAAATTCATTTTATATTTGTAAACTTATAAATTATTGGGGGTTAATAAGGCCCCACCCCCGCCCTATTTAGTGACCATCAACCTTGTTAATATAGCCTCCTTATGCGCATTTTTTTAGTGTGTAATAGAGATCCTCCCTATGAAGGCGCGCAAGCATGGAGTGGAAGGGATCCACCACCTACAGAGGTGGATCTAACTATTTAATTTACCTTTATACATTCCATTTTTGAATGAAACTATTTTGTTTTACCTTGATCAGTAAGATGAGATTTATTCTTGATTTCAGAAAAAAAAAATAATCTATCCTTAAAATCTAAAGATTGAACCCCTTAAACGGGATATTTCTGAAAAAAAAAAGTATAATATTATGGACTAAATAAAAAAATTATTATTTTAATTTAATATAACTAAGAGTAACTTAATCATCAACACCAACTTAACACCTTTAACACATAGTACAATTTAACAAATTGTCTAATAAACTAGTTTATACCTCTTGTCCTATCTGGTATTAATCTCCACTGTAAGATTCTTTTTTAAACTTATCTTGCCTCACTTTGTTATGTTTTTTTTATAATAATCTACAGAGCTTGAATTATAAATTATTATAAGATTTCTTCATTAGTTACCTTAAACTTTGTTGCTTTTATTATAAGGATAATAATAAAGAATTTCTACTCCACGGGTGCTTAATCATAAAGTCATTAACTGATGCCACAGCGCATAGCTACAGCCCCGATTTCTCATAAACATATACACCTAGTTTCCCTAAGGTCCCCCCCCCCTTATTTCACTAGATTCGATTCATGTTTGGAAAGCCATACCAGTAAGCGAGACGCATTTGGTGCTTAAACAATACATGTTTGGGTTTATCATTGCAAGCGATTACAAGGGTCCATTTCACTCCCCTTGCTCCATCACAGCATAATACTAAACAAAAAGATGTATTAGTTGACTTCATATTCTCAGTCAGTTAAATTAAAACCCGACCAATTAACACTCCCTTAATTTGGTCTTAGTACATACGATGATAAACGAAAAACCACCTATGAAGAATTAAAAATATCTAGATCGCGTAACTAGGATAGTTTGGCATATTAAACCGTTATCCTTTAAAGTAAGGTCATGAACCGCTAGGTTCGCCTCTACCTAAATTTTTTAACTCTCTCCTTTTATAGCTAAAAGCAATATAACGCCTTACTAAATATCCACCTGGATACCTTATCTTATTGCTCCCTAATCATTCCCTCTTCAGGGGGGGGGGGAGATAATAATTTTCCAGTAAGAAAAATCAACGATATCTCTTCTTCTTTGATTATACGATCATCATATATTGTTTATAATAAGCAGCAACAGCAGAGTTGCTTAATTTAAATCATAAATTACATTTTTATATGCATATTTCCCATAATACTGTAAAGTAAATATAGAATAAAAAAAAAATGGGGGGGGGTAGAAAAAAAAAATAGTACTTAAGTGCATACAAGACTCGAACTTGTACCATAACGATCGAACCATCAGGTTCTACCATTAAACTAATGCACTAGTAAGGATGGAATAAGGAATTTTAAACCGGTTTATTCCATCCTCTTACCTATAAAAAAAAAAAGAATTTTTTTTTTTTAATTATTATTTTCTCGATTAATTGCTTCTAATCTATCCAAAACATTCAACCTTTTTTTACGCAGTAGATGGAATTTATTTTGATATTCTAAAAGTTTTTGTTGATTACGTAAAACATCTCCTCTCTGTCTTAAACTTGCCTCATAAAAAACGTCATATAAAACCTTACCATGATTAGGAATATGTAACATAATAGCACTATAAGTTCTGTATCTATTATGTCAAATACTATGCCGTTGAATGGAATCTTTTATATCAGTTATTTGACTTTGGACTAATTCCATTCTATTTTCTATTTTAGTTAAAGATCTATTTAAACGCTCAACCTGTAAACTTGAACTTGAAGAAGTGCTATTAACAGATCTATCAGAACTAGCATCAGAATCCACATTTTGATTTTCTGCACTATTCACAGATGTACCTTGGTTATCCGCCATTAAATATTCTACAATACTTTTACCCTTCCTAAAAGACCTTCGTCCCTGAGAATCCAAAGGAAGTTCGATACGAACTTTAGATTGTTCATATATATCATAAAACAAACCAACTGCAGAGCCTAACCCACAACCTAAAAAGTAACCTAATAAAGGATATCCTATAAAAATAAAAAGAGTAGTGCAAGCCATACTAACAGTAAAGAT